>JAWWEM010000023.1:528958-552494 GCA_035582935.1 Ormyrus thymus
CCCCCCCCCCCCCCCCCCCCCCCCCCCCCCCCCCCCCCCCCCCCCCCCCCCCCCCCCCCCCCCCCCCCCCCGGAAAAAGAAGCACCACTCACCCGCATTACCTTCCGACTTGTTGTTCAAAACCTTCATCATCTCCTTCATCGCCAGATCGAGTTTTTTCTCCGGGCGCAGCTCGCTCTTCCTCGGCGGCGGGTCGGCGGTGGTCGTGGCGACCGTCTCCGATGCCCTCGCGAACGAGGACGTCTCCTGCCTGTCGAGCTCGGCGAGCTCGCAGCCGGCGCACGACTTGACGAGCGCCTCGGCGAGCAGCTTGGCTCGCTCTGGATTATCCTTGAAGATCTCCTCCGCGTCTTTCACTGCTTTTCGGGAACGGAGAGAAAACGCGCGCTTAGTGTCGTCGGCCGCGGAGAGGTGAGAAATCGGGCAGATTTCTGCCGAGTGCTACGTACGACTGGTGATCTTCCGGTGCCTCATTTTCGTGATTATGAAGTCGCCGGTCGCGTCGGTCGCGTAGGCGGTCTCGTGGTAGATCCCGTCGGCGGTTATGAATCCGTACTCGCCGGTGATCAGGCCGTCGTCGTCTGCGAATTTTCAGAGAGGCCAATTGTCAGAGTTGGTAAACGTAATTCTTTGAGGCTCGACAAGCGCGGAGAGCAAAATTGAATGTGAATTTTATTCGAATTAAGCATCGTTATTCTTATTGGTATAACTTGGGAAAAGCAGCAATATAAACACTTGTAGCACTGCCAGAACAATGGTGTAATAACTCATAGATAATGTTGCAATTGTCAGATTATTGTAAGTAATGATAGAACTGAAAGGAAGTAATGTCAGAGTTTACACATTTCTACTTTTAAAAATCTATCACTCGCTGTTCTTTATGAAATATTTATAAATATCGCGCAAATGCCGGGAGGTATTATCGTAATGCAGAAATCTTGGGAAGACTGAAACTTATGTAAAATTATTTTATATTCTTTCGCTCGCGTCGCTTGTAGAAGCAGCAAGAATCGCATTTTTTTGTTTTCAGGAACAAAATGAATATCTAAACGAGTGCATAAAACGTATGTGATATAAAAGATAATGGGCTTTCGCGGAAAAACATATTACTTTTCGTAATATTGTGATAAATGGATAGTCTGGTCGTGAAGAGGTATTAAAGTATTTCTGGAAGAAAGTTCGCGAAACAGGTTATTTTGTCGGGGAAGAAAATTTTCGAAATAAAATGTGCAATGTTTAACATTACATTTTACGAGCCATTTTCTGTTTTTACCGAGAAAATTGAAAATCACTTTTTGAATTTGTAATTTTGAATAATTTCGGAGACGCATAATAGATAAATAAGTAGCCTCAAGTATTTTTTTAAATGCGCCAATTTAATCGAAGATATTTAATGCAGCGTGAAAGGTAGCCTGTAATAAATAATTTGAATAGCGTGTGGATAGAGTGTCCATGAAAGCCTACATTTATACAATATAAATTAGCCGTAAACTTCATTTCTCTAATTGGAATACCTAATTTATGATTCTGCGAAGATTGATTTAACAAAAAAGATACTTTTTTCGCTTGTTAATATCGCGGGTTGGAACGTTGCGTTAAAAAAAATGCTAATGTTGGCTTTAAATTGCAGAAAACTGAGTGCCGCCTGAGAGAATAGTTGGAGAAACGGCGATTATTTAAAGAAACGGTAAATATCGGGGACAAAATCTCGCGGGAGATAAGGAAGATTGATCAGTAACATTAGATGATCGCAGTGGAAATTGGCGATTACAAGAAAGAGGAGAAAATCAAGTACCGAAAGAGAAACGGAAAGAGAAACGTATTAAGCACAATGAAATATAGTAATTGGCACAGCCGCGTGGAGGAAAGTGAGAGAAGAGTTTACGGTAATTGATCGACGAATCTTAAGCGAAACGAAATGAATGTAAAATTTGCATAAATTAACGTAGCAGCAGAAGATAATAAAATGAAAACAAAATCTTTCAATCGCAATCGGCAACTGAGCCCTTACCTCTTTTCTCGGACCTGTGCTGAAAGTCAACGATGTTGAACGTGAACTCGTAGGGTCTGATCTCGTTCTCCGTGACGTTCTGCGCGGCGGCGAGGGCGCAGACGGCCGCCGCGAGGCACCACAGACGAACCGACTCGGCGAGAATCATCCTCTGAAAAGCAAAGCGAAAAAAAACGGAGGCCCGAGCAAGCGAACCCAATCGACGCCTCGCCCGCGGACTCACTGCCGGAGGAGAATTCGCGGGATGCACGAGGAGAGCAGAGCGACAGACGCCGAGGAGAGCTATCCCGTGCGAGGCTCCGCAGTGATGTAACTCGCGAGAGGCAGCCGTCTTATTCAATAATGCTTGATATAAGAGAAACCTCCCTCCGCTGGTCATTGCTTTCACATGTATTCCTCCACATCCAATCTATTGTTTACGCGGATCGGAGCCGATGACTTTCTCGATCGACTTCTTTTTCGAATGGGGGGGCCTTGGCGCTCGGCGGATTCGCCGCTGGGAGCTTTTTGGGGGATTTTTCAAAATAAGTTTTCGAGCTCGTTTTTCACTTTAGCTTTTTCAATGGTTTTATTTCAATTTCTAGGGGTCTGTAATTTGCTTTCGGACGTTTTTTTTTTTTCAAATATTGCTGTTTTCTAATTTAAATAATTTTTGCTTCGTACAACCTGTATTTGTTTATCCGGGTTTAATAATAGAGTTCTCGTTTTATATAGTAAATGAATAATTGTTTTGTCGATTACTCACTTTTGAATGGCAATTTCAGAGATTTTCTCTTGATAATGATTGTGCGAAAGTTGAATTATTTAAAAATGATCCAGTAAATTTAAAAGATATGTGCATTCTAAAAACTGCGTTCAAGGAAAAGTCATCAACTAAAATTGAAAATAAATTTTTCCCCGTTTAATATTATTCGCAACAGTTTGATACGATCGTTTCAGCAAAAAGAAAGTCGAAAAAAAGTAGCTCAAGGCATTTTCACTTGTTGCTCGGATTCACAATTTGCTCTCTTGCACTATCGTCTGTAAAAGCCTAAACGACGCGTCGTTAGGATCTCCCCTGAATTACAGAAATCTCAGGCAAAGCGTCCACTTACGTCGAAATTAAAAAATTAGATCACGCAGAAGGCATAAAACGAAATGATCAAGGACTGGCACACGCGCAAAGTGGAGGAGCCAATTGCGAGACAAAGAAATCCTAATTAAACTATCCGTTTAAACTGCCGTTTACCTCGAAAATCCTCACGCTAATTAACACGCGAGATTGAACGTCTAGAGACCGTTCAATTATTTTCCCCTGCTTTTCATTAACAAAGCCAATTGGCTCGCCATTTTCGCTCCGGCTCTCTCTCTCTCTCTCTCTCTCTCTCTCTCTCTCTCTCTCGCGTTGCTCTTTTGTGGGCGAGCATAATGGAGACACTATAGAAAACGGGAGGTTATCTAAAAGTGACCCCCCCGTTGTTTGACAGAAACAAATTTTTAATTGCGCGACGGGCCCGCAAGTGAAAGTTCGACAGATCGTCGCGAAAAAGTGCCATTATTTCAGGAGATTTTTGCGCGCGACGACGCGGCATTAACGCGAAGGCAATCTGCGGCTTTTCCACGCCGCATAACAGATTCCGCCTAATTAAATCTCGTCGGCGACTCCTTTCCTGCTTGTCCGCGGGGAAAGATGCGCGTCGACGTGCCGTCTCCGCCGTGTCGCATTGCAAATACATCCAGCTTCTTCTATTATGCGCATTTCAGATGGGAAATATTCATTCCCCGGTTACTGCTGGCAGGGGATTATTCAGTGTAGGTGTGCGATTTACGGGCTTGGAGTGCGATGGGCCGGAATGTGAAGAATAAAACTTTCTAGCGCGACAAAATATATGACAGAAAGCTAAACGGAATGAAGTTTGTGCTTCTAAGGATCCTCGACGGCTGAGGCGGGGGGGCTTTGAGTGTGCTTGAGTAAGACTGTTCCGTCCATGTTTTTGACTATCAAAATGTCGTCCGAACACTTTCACCGTCATAATTTTAGCATAAAAAGTCTCGAGCGCGTGAAATTTTTACTTTTAGAAAGGTGCTGCTCGAGGTGAATTTTACTGCGACTTTTTAAGGCGGGTAGAATATTAGACGATAAATTACAAATCTTTGAATCCTATCTGCATGACAAAAGTTTCGAAATACATGCAGAAGATTTTAAATGCAATAAGTGGATGAATAAACTTTCACTCCCAATCGTGGACAAATTTGAGCTCGAGGTCTCCATTCGACTGGGATGAGTATGGTAAAATCTTCGCACAACGCGGACGCTAATCTTGTCGAGCATAACTGTTAATGAATTCATTTTCTAACCAGCAAGCTTCTTACGATCTTTATTAAATTGGTAGAAATGTGTATTTTGTTAACTCGAATTTTCAACTTAATTTTCTTGTTCAACGGCAGCCTACAGGCTGACTTGGCGGCATTCTTTCTCGGCTGCTGCATGCATACCAAAGCTTCCTAGGGTGAATTTGTAATGGAGATGTACAATATTTTTAGAACGTTATTTAAGCAAGTCAAAAATTCAAGCTGCTCGCCACCTGTAAACGGGAAAAAAAAAGTGAAAATTGAGACGCTCCGCTTTTCTTGCAATGAATAAAATATTTCAAACGAGTACGTTGTTTACGAGATATTGTGTACTCTGCAATGCCGTAAAACTTGCCTCTAATAGAATATAGCCGTGCAATCGCTTAAAAACTCCTTATAACGTATTAAATTTCCAGATAAATTTATCGGCCTCCATTACAAAACCTAAATTGTTTAATGCAAGAAATAAATCGACCCCCGTTTTCCCAGTCCACTTTTTGCCGGCTTTCAATTTTCAAGTAGCACCGTCCGACTCCCCGCACTCGACGTTAATCCCGCGAGCATTTGCGTAAGAAAACACGCGCTTCGCCTCCGTGTACAAAACCCTCGCGTCTCCTGCGCCCGGCAATTTCCCGCGTAATTATGCCATTTACTTGTATTCATAAACACTCGGCGATGCTTTTCGCCGCGCGGCGAACAATAACGCTAATAAATAACCTCGTCGGCCCGCTCGGATAGTAACAGTCCTTTGGGAACCGCATTCTGCGGTCCGCGAAAAAAGAAATCCCCCCCTCCGTTAATAAGGCCCGGTAACAATCGGTAAATCTCTTTGATATCCCCGCCGAGAGCCAATAAATAACGTTTATAATATTGATTTCACAAAGCCTCCTCCGATACACTTCCTACGCCTTTCGATAAAGGTGGGCGATCCCTCTCCCCTCTCCCGCGCACTGCATCCATGGGAATGTGTCGTCCCGCGACCTTTTTCCATTTCATTCGGCGCATGCGCCCGCTCGCTGTTATACGGCGCGCACCAGCCGCTCGATGTCAATAAATGTACAGGGCCGCGCGCGCGCCGCTCGAGATGCGAGATACGCGCGGAAAAACAGCGCGACTTGTCTGCCGCGATCGGCGGCGATAAGCGCGCGCGCGGCGCAGCGTCACGCTCCCTCGCCGCCGATTCGTTTGTCGACTCCTCGCTTGCGTAACGCGCGGCTGCTTCTGTGAGTCTCTCAGCCGCGGCCTTGCTGCAGCGATTCCTCCCCCGGTGTGAAGTATGGCCTGCCGTCGCTGCAGATAAAGAGAGAGAGAGAGAGAGAGAGAGAGAGCGATTCGGACTATTGGTACATTCGTTCGCGGCGCCGACTTTTCGAGATAACGGCGAGACGCGCCGCTGTGCGCGAGCTTTCCTTCGCTCGCGGGGATCTCCGGCAATTAGGCAAGCGGATAAATCAATTATTATGGGGCGCCGATCGGTTTTAGGCTTGCGATACACCGTTGTTTATAAGGATCGCTTTGCGTTTATTCGATTGGGAATGGCGCCGCTCCGTTGCGCGAGGTGATTTAAGGAGCTTTTAGGAACGATGCGAGATGATGGCGTATCTCTCGTGATGCAAATATTAAAAGCAGATTTGATGGCGAACAGCGAATCGCGCGGGTAAAAAAAAGAGTTTCCCGATGAGCTCCGACCGGTTAATGTTCTCCAATGAAAAACTAAGCGCGTTGCGAGAACGAACAAAAGCGGTAAAGAACGAAATACTCGATGTAGGTACACGGCATTAATGCCGTAAACAATTCGGATTTCTTATACTTTTTCCGCAAGATCGTGTAAATTATTCAATAAAAATTGCTCGGCGGCGATCTCGCCGCGGAATTTCACATCGGAATTTAATCGTCGGAATCGAACGCTTCAACTTCGGCTTCTGCCGCGCCGCGCATTTCTCCGTGCGATCGCTCGCCAATTGTGTTTTACCGTACGGCGCAGTGCACGTACGCGCGCGATTTGTGCAGCGCGCGGGAACAATATCCCACATGCACGGCAAGTTCGAGGCATTAGTTTCGGTTTCGAAAATTCGTGTTTGAGCTCTCGTCGACAACTGCGTTCTCGAGCACTAATCTTTTTCGAATTCTTTTACAAGCTCCTGAATCCCGATCGTCAATTCTCTTCCGACAAATTTAGCAATTTGTGTACGAAAATGCGAAGGCAGTAGATGTCCTTTCAGTCGGCTCGAAATAAATTGCACATTGTACCAGAGGCATTCTCTGGTAGGAGCGTAGTTTTGTTCCCATTGACTAATAAGGTTTTTTTTTCCCGGCTAGAAAGAAATTTGAATACTCGTCTCATCGCTGAAAATCCAGTGGGCGTAAACGATAGAGAAAGTTTATATTCACGCGTCACCAGGAGGAAATGTCCCACAAATCGCGTGACCCTTTTTTTGGAACACCGCCGAGGTATTAATCTTGAGAATGAATATTCATCGAGAATGATTCAAAAACGTGCTTCCCGCTAATAAGCTTCTTACGCTTATTGTACTTTTAATCAAACTTTGATTCAACAATAATTTGCTAACATGCGCGGAGAAAAATAATTTGCTAACATCGCTAGTGAAATGTACTAAAAGGTATAAGCAAAAGATACTGATTCTGACTTGAGTAAAATTTACTTGATTTATTAAGTAAGCCACCGCACGTGCGAGAGAGACAGAAAGAAAAATGGCGTCTTGGATTCGGTAAAATTTACTCACAAAGCTGAGTAAAGTTTACTTACGACGTTTGCTTAACTTTTTAAGCAGCTTTTACTTGCATTTGAGGTAAATTTTACCAGCCATTTTTCTCCTTGTATAGCTTTCTTTAATTTGATACATTATGCGTGAATTTTTTTTAAAAGGTGACGCCGGAATGCCAAAACTTCTTTCCTCCACGCGTTCGACCGTCGAATATTCGAAACACGTAACGTCAGTCAGGAGCTCCTGTTCGACTATTTTCGGAACTTTCAATCGAAAGATGACATGTTCCGCGACAAATTAATGAAGTCGTTCCGCGCTGCACATCGGGCTCTAGTCGGTTTAGACGAGCGGCGCCCGATTTGCTTTGTATTCCCCTCGAGAATCGATTGGTTTCGTTCGGTTTCCGAATACTAAAATTCGAACGCGACAGGTGGGTTTCTGGTACGCACGCAAAACGCATAAAGTTACGTATAATGAGCGCTGCTTGAAACGTTTTCGTGGTCTTATTAATGTAGCGCGTTGACTAACGCTTCCGTAATAAAAGTGCTTCTTTTATTAATTTTGGGTTTAACGACTCGTTATAAGAAGTGAGAAGGAATGAGTGGATATGGACGCGGTAAATTGTGTCAACGTAATATTTATTTTAATAAGTCAGAATTATAGTTGGAAAAAATAAAATTCTTATAATTCCAGTGTTCTAGAATGCGAAATATGCAATCGCTTTGCGAATATCTGTATTTAGCTGTATTTATATACACTAAACATTTTAATTTAATACATTTTTCTTTTAGAAATGTTGAAGAGTTTTAATTATTAACTTTAGAAATTTAAAATAAGGTTTTTACAGTTATGTACACTATTATTATTTTTTAGTATATGAACACTATACATTAACCCATTTTGTTCAAAACATCTAATATTTTTCCTGCTAATTTCAAGCCACAACTTTTTATGTAAATGTTACAAAAAAAATTATTGCAAATGATATCTGCCCTTTCAAATCCCGATTTTTAATTGAATATTAAATTCTCGCAAGTTTACAGATAAATCAATAATTTTCCTCGTTAGAAAAGACTAAAAGTTTTTTCTAAATTTCTCGTAAACTCAAGAGCTATACTTACCTTCCATTTTCAGCTGCAAGAACATCTATGTTACCGCCTTCATTATTTGATCTACGACAACGGAACTATAAAAATGAGATTTCAAAAACTAGGCAGCAGCTGCTAATGCCATTTTAAAAATAGGGTACACCATTTTTCTGAATATGCCTTCAGAAATTTATTTAATTCGCTAAAGAAATTTTGCAAAATAATTATTTACGATTAATAAATTTTGAAGGAAACTAATTAAACCAGCATCTGCCGCGACGAGCCTGCACATTGAAGTCACCGATTAAGCTCGCATATATGCAAATAAGCAGCAAGGCTCATCATAAACCAAGTGCCATTTTCACGCTGAACCCGAAGCGTGCTAAATAACGAGCGCCTTAAAATTTTATCCCTCATTGTTCTCCGGGCGAACGCGAGCACGCGAGCCCAGCTTCCAGATTCCGCGTCTCCGCGCGCCCGCTCGCTGTTAATCTCCGACTAATAAGCCCGCGATCCCCTCGGCGTCGGCAGAAAAGCTCGTTAAAATTCAGACGGCGAGCGTGCCGGAGATGAGCCCCTACCCTGGAGATTCCTCGACGCAGCCCGCCGTCGCGAATGACGATCGGCTGCTCCCGCGGGATTTCGATTTCGAGGCGCGCATCGAGAGAGGCGCCGCGACCGCCGGCTTTTCGACTCTCGTTATCTGGACCGAAATGCCGTTACGGGCGGCGAAGTGGGTCGAGTCAAGAGAGCTCTCCGGCCGCGCGGCGTATCGCATTGTATCGCCGGCGCGCGCGCGCGCGCTCCGCGGCCGTAAAGCCGTCCGATAACTCAGCGGATCGAACGATGAGAACCGATGTATCGGCGGTCGGAGAAGCGCGGCGATTATTACGAGTCGGGTGAAAACGCCGCCGCCGGGACGTGCTTCCTTTTGCGGACGGGAGCAGCGGCACTTACCTGCGAGGATCGCTCGGAGGCCGGTTCGGGCGGAAAATCGGTTTAATGAGCCTGATTGAGAAAGTTATTAGGCGTGTCCGCGAGGCGTGGATTGTCGCCTGTTGAATTAGCATTTGGGAATTGGATTTTTATTGGCTTTTTAAGACTCTTTTGTACAGTTTGTTCGCTGGGCGGACAAAGTTTCAAGCGCTAATTAGTTGACGAGGAGATTATAGCGTATTATATACTTTAGCGGTTAAGTTTGGTTTGCTATTTTTGTTGGCGGAGCTCGTCATTTTCGCTGTTCAGTGTAATGTATGTACAGTCATCGTGAATCGACGTTTTGATTGCATTTACAAGTAGTACTCAAAAGGGGTATTCAAAATTGATACGTTACGTAGATTTTGAAAGGATCATTAATCCTGTAGGATTACTCAATAATTTAATGAATGACTTAATTATTAGAGTATAGTATACTGCTTATAAATGCTTACAAATGTTATATAATTCATGCTTAATATTTCTTCAATATGCAAATTTAAAAATTAAAATTTTTATTCAGAATTTTCTTTGCAACAAATAAGATAGAAAACGTAACAAATAACGCTAATTTTATATGAAAGAGTACTAAAAATCTAAAATAATGTTTGGTTTTATTGAAAAATTGAATTTCTAAAAATGAACACAAAAGTTGGTAATTGCACGTTATACTTAAAATTATTTTTTAGAATTAACGAAATATTTTGTATTATTTAATAAAACAATATTTACAAAAACCAAAATCAATCGAAAGCTTACATAAAAAAATAATTTATAAATGTCCTAAAAAAGCTACAGTTATAATCAGCAAACAATAAATAAATAAATTAAATAAATAACAGTGTATTCATAAAATTTCTTACAAAACTTAAAGTAAAATCTTAAACAATAATTTAAGCGCTTATCGTTGTAGAATTTACGTCTATTCGGTGCCTATCGAGTGTTTGAGTTTTGTATAATCATTATTCTTTAATCTACGATTTTTGCTTCCTCATGTTAACCACGACGGCGCCTTACCCCACCATCCTGGTTTATTATCTTCGGGATCTTCGTAGGGATTGTAATAATGATCATGATACTCTTTCGACGGCTGCTTTACTACGATGACCTTTTCATGAACTGGAGGTGTAAGCAGGATTCTGAGGAGGATCATAAATAACGCCACTTTGGCAACCAAAATGCTTCTGAGTAAAGCGAATTTTACAGATGCAATGGCCATTGGAAGTTGTAACAGCTGAAAAAGTAGCGATAAAAAGTTATCATTTTTTTTTATAATTTGCTAAGTTGTACATAACTGTTAAATTGTTTTTTTCTTTTTTTTTGAACGCTTTAAAAAATTGGTTCAACGCAGTAATTTAAACTCAAAATGTAGTTTGAAATTAAACTTGTACCTCGTAAATTAAAGTAATCGCAACAATTTATGTTTGATGAGTAATTGATTTTTAAACTCGTTTATCCGCGTTCCAGATAAGTTTATTAAAGAATTTAAACCACATCCTCATCAGCTATCGACGTGTGCAACTAATGATCTTGAAAGTCGGGAAAGTTATTTACGCGCCGCTCTTTTTATAGTGCACATTTAAAAGTGTTTCTCTCTTTGTTCCTTTCCTTGAGTTCGATTTTTAAAATAAGGATTCTACTTGTGCAATCAGTTCGTTAAAAAAATATTCTACTGTTACGGGTCGATTAAGCATTTGAATCCGGATTAAACGAGGAAAATAATTATTACCTGCATTCCTACGGGGATCATCATCATGAATGTTCCAATTCTCTGTCCAATTGTTGGTCCTTTATCGTCCTTATGCCTGCTTTTCACCGCAGTTTCTAAATTACAATTACAGAAAGTCATCGAAATGCATCTATGATAAATGGCAAGGTTCTCTTTTTAACAGGAGTAAGAGTAAAAAATTAACGACATTATTTTCATTAACTCTCGCAAAACTTACAAAATGCTTCAATTCACAAGTGACCTGCATTTCAAGCAGCAGATCCTTTCCTCATTATCAGCGTTAAAAGCATCTAAATTAGTCACGTCTTTAATAAAATTCGCTACTGCTCCGTCATTTAGATAAATTACCCCAAGCTATCTTCCTAGAAATCTTTCGAGCACGCTAAAATGGAAAATTTATCCCGTCGAAAAAGATCATGCAGGATTAAGTATTCCCCGTCATCGATACTCTTCCAAAGCATAAATATCGCTGACGGGAGAAAGGGATAAGTGGAATGTCAATATATGTATATAGACGAGTGTCGCCCGACAGAGCCGCCTACTTTACCGGCGGGACGAGGAAAAAATTCAAAGTCTCATTCGGGCGAGACAAAAGGTCGCGGAAGATTTACTTTCTTTGCAAAAAGAAGGGTCGCACAGAAATTTCGAATATATCTGCTTCGCGATCGTTTGTGCATTACTACTAATGACCGTCGTTCTCGACGATGATAAGACAAGATTAATGATGGCGCAGCGAGTGCATTTGAAGATTCGAGAATTAATGACTCCACTTAGCTTATTCAATTTGAATCGAGTTGCGTTTGAATTTACAGTTTTATGAGCAATGATTGTGATACCAGAAGGATACGCGTTTATAACGGAAACGGCATGAAGTTTCTTGCTCCTTTTTTATTCGCTTTAAGTACGCTACTGGAATAAAAGCAATTAAATTACTGATTGGCAGTGTCGATTTTGAAAATTTTATGAATGTCTTAAATGACATTCAATTTACTATTAATAAATTGAATGGACTTTTAAGCTATTACTTACTTTTATTATAAAACAAAAGTTCATTTGTATTACATATAATTTTAGCAGATTTTATGTAAATCAAATTTCTAATAATAAAGAAGAATAATTTGAAATGCGCTACAATTTTTTTTTTGTATATCGAGTTCCCATAGAATTTTCATATCTTAGCTTCAGAATTTTCAACCTCATTAGCTTTTCAATCGCTAAGTTGCGAGTATCGAGGCCTTTGTCGCGTTATGATTTACAGATCGTCCACAAATCAGCAGCGCATAAATTTCCACCAAACCAGCTCCTCGACTAGGCCCAAGAATACCTTCCCAAGAATCTTTCGATGAAGGCTCGGCTGCATCCAAGCTCAATTCATCCGCCTCTTATATAGAAGAGGTGCTACATTTTCCGCAACTTTCAAAAGCCCCCAGCCACTTTTTTTCCGTTTGTACGTTTCACCCAGCTTTCACGCCTCTCCTCACTCCGATCCGCAGCCAACGAAACCCCGAGCTTGTAAACGTCTGGCCGGGAAAATTCATTAACCCGCCAAACAATGCTCCCCGCATTACCTGCTCCGCCGCTCCGCGGCGCGTATCTGACGATCATCTCCCTCCTACCGAAGTTGACCTTGACCCCGCTGATCGGCTCCAGCCACCCGATGGTCCTCTCCGAGTGCCGCTCGGAAACGAGGCCGAACGATCCGTTTCTCCGTCCGGGCTGCGCCTCGATCCGCGGAGCCAGCAGGCAGGCGGCCACGAGGCACGCGACGACTCCCGCGCCATTCATAATTCCCGGCCTCTTTTTCGTCGACCCCTCCTCAATCAGGCGCACCAGCACGCGTCACTTCCACTTTTCGGCGACGGCGGCTCTCATCGGCGCGACACCGCCGGGTGCCGAGTCCCTCCGGCGCGAGACAGAGGCGCAAGAAAGGCGCGGCGACGACGAGGCCGCGGAAAAAGCCTGCCACGTTTCCGCGGCTACCGAGACTGCGGACGGGACTGCTGATCCAGGATCCGCGGAGCGAGGAAGCCGGAGAGCGAGCGAGATTCTCCTTTTTCCGCTCCGCGTCGAAGGTCTAGTTTTTCCCCTCCCCCACCCACCGCTCTTGATACGAGGCCTAACTGGAGCTCTCTCCTCGACCGCCGGCGAGATTGCCGGCTTTAATCGACGAGAGGCGTACTCCGCCTTCCGGGACGGCCGTCTTGCGTAACCGAGCGTCGACGCGCACGCGGGACTCCCTTCCGTCTACTTTCGGCTTCGTCGACGGATCGCGGGGCGGTTTGGTGGATTCCGCTCGTGGCATCGATTTGCAGGTGATTATTTGGGAGGAAACGACGGTACGGATTCCTGCGGAGGAATCGGGAACGGACACGAGGAGGAAATGCGGAGGGAATCGGCGGGGAATGCAATTACGACCATTAGCATTTTCTTTATTACGGTTTGCGCGGCGCAGCGAAATAGATTTGCGGTCGCGCTAGCCGTGACTTTCAGTGCAGGAGGTCGAGCTCAACGTCGACGCCGATTTCGCGAAATCGCCGAATCGATGTGGTGAATTGGCTTTACGAGGCGACTGCATTTCCGAAAATGGAAGACGGAGGAAAGCAGTGTGGTGCAAAGCTGTAATCATCGCTGAGAGCTGCATTTGTTTCCATATGCAAATGAAAAAGAAGTGGCGCAACACTTTGAAGCGGGGAACGAACAGCTTTTCCCGTAGTTTATGAATGTTTATAACAGATTTTCGCTACTTTCATTGAAATTAGATTGAGCGCTTGTGTCATCGTTAAATACCTGATTAGAAAATACAATTGTTCTTGGTAAATCATTGGATATATTTTTCGTTTTTTCTGTATTTACACTAATTTTCTATTAACAATATGTTAGTATAAAACGTAGTAATTAATTTTCTGTCGATCAATTGCGACGTGCCGGAAAACAATAGTTATTCAGATCTAAAATTTTTTTCACGTCTAATTTTTCTAAAATTAGACCTTTTAATGAATATTGTTTTCCGTACTATAACGATCTCATTTACTTTTGTAATAAATAATTAAATAAATAAACATGTAAACCTAGTTTTGCTGCAACAATAAATATTATATAAATGTTATAAATAAAACATAACGCGGAAGAACAAAATCTGTTTACAAACATCGTAAAAAGCGCCTTACTTTTTTAATTGAATCTAGTTCTTGTTCCATTTAAGAAACTTAGAAAGCATTAAATTACGTTTGTGTTAATTACGTTCTATCAACTATTCTACCTATTAAGAGTGTTTGGGATGAGCTTCAAATTAGTATCTAGAAATTGAAAAAGTAATTCCCTTTGGTTCGCAAAGTGTAAAAGTACTAACAAGCAGAATCCCGCCCGTTTGGATGATGGTTTCTTTGTAACTGTGGGATTTTGTGATACAAAATTACGCCCATAACAAAGTACAATCTAAAATTGCGTCGATGAATTCTTTTACAGATTTTTTATGCACTCTTTCATACTTCTATATAAGAAAATATTCTGAAGGTGATTAAAAATTCTTAAGCCAAACAAGCGAGGTTCTCCTTAGAAGTAAAATTACCAGCCAATGATGAAAACTAAGTGCGGTTTAAAAGTTTCTTTGTAATTATGGGTAGGTACCGTTTCAAAGCAGTGACAGACTAAATTATATCTTAGCCAGAGCTGCATTACGATTTTCAAAATAAAGTTAAAATTTCTTTTGCATTCTGCGATGACAACGTGGTGGTGAGTATATAATATAATATGCGCAATGCTATTGATCTGTTTTCGTTCAAATTTAAATTTAAAATATGATTTTGCTCTCGTGTACTTTGATATTGAAACATTGAAATTGCACTCTGTGCACAGATTGATAATCTATTTATAATAATTTTCATTTTTATATACACTTTATTTAAATATTCATTATCTAAATGTTCATTGTCAGTAGACAACAGATCAGTGATATGTTTAATGCTTATTATGTTCTTTGCTCATCCAATTATTGTAATTTGATAGGTGAGATCCTAAATCTGTAATTACGGTGCGTCTTTACATAATCGAAATTACAATGATTAAATGTATTTTTGCCTTGTATGCAGACTTACATTATCATAAGATAAAGACAATAACTTCATTATCAAACACCGTTACATGAAAGTCGTAATCAGTGACTAAGATATTTATGTTTGTACAGGTAGCTTTTTTGTCACTAAAGTAAAATATCATTATGCCACGGAAAATCTTTGAGATATAAATAGTTAATATTCAGTACTTTTTAAAATATTCTGCCCAAAAGAAGAAAGATTTAAAACTGTTATGGCTGTACTGTGACTGTTTTCTAAATTCGTGTCTGCTTGCGCATTGAATAAGAATCATTTCACAATAATTATGCATTCGTCTACATAATCAGTAGGGCATTGAGCTTACATCTTGTACTCTGTTTCATTGCGATACTTTTACAAAATAACAACAAATAATAATCCGTATTAAAGACTAAATTTAAAGTGGATAGTTAATACTGTCTGCAAAATAGCCTTTAAAAACTGAAGTTACAACTTTTTACAACTATTGTGCCTCAAATGAAAAACATATTCTTTTCTCAGTGAAAACTTAAGATCTCATTTTAAAGTGCATTTTACAAACACGTTAATAGTAATTAATAAACTAAAAGTATATCGTTTCTCAAGGTAATCACTTAACGTACAAAAAGTTTCTCTATTTCGTCTCTCATTACAATCAATAATTAACCCATAACAATCGCAAGATTGTTCGATATCATTATAAAAATTGCTCGATAGATTGTCCAACGTGATCCTCTACCCCGCCGGAGAAAAAATGATCAACAACAGTGCAATTATCCCGCAATTTCAGCGGTACCAGATACGTTTCCAACATATAGCAAGCAGACACGAAATCAGACGAAAGCCACTATTCGATCACAGATCATCATTGGCGCTAATCATCTCTCCGCTCCCAAAACCGGCGAGCATCCAAGCACACCATCTAGCCACCTCTCCCCTCGATCGATCGCGGAGCCCAGAGTCAGCCTCCGCGAGCGCAAGAAGCGAAGGTGGGTCGCGTAATCAGCCTTGCGTTACGCCGAGGAACAATGACTCTCCGCGGAGGAGGATCGAGGCTCGGCTCTGTCCATGTAGCGCTACATTCCTGAACGAGAAAAAAAGAACAAAGTCCCTGAAGCGGCCTCCTCTGCATCTCGAGCGGAGAGAGAGAGAGCCGTTTTATCCCTTGTAGTAGTAGCTCTCGTCCGTCGGCGGGCCGCCGGCGCCGTTGCCCTCCCAGCCGCTGTACGCCTGACTGTGGCTGGACAGGTGGCTGTGCGTGTGGATCGGGTCCGGGTGGACGTGGACGTGGACCGGCTGCGGCGGCTGCCAGCCGGAGGAGTGTCCACCGTGCTCGTGGAAGGTGGCGTAGAACTTGCCGAAGATGGCGCTCAGCTTCAGCACCAGCAGCACCAGGCCTGGAAACGGAACTAAGTTTCAGACGAGATGATTGGGCTCTGCGGTCGGGGGGAAACGGTGCTTTGCAACGGGGATGGGATAATCAGTATCATTGGCTGCTTTGTCGGCGCCGCGGCGACGTTGCGTAAGACGAGTCGGGGTCAAGGTGCTTTTTGGGGCAATGCAATTGCGCCGCTGGCTCGTTGGGATGGGAAAATCGGTGCTTAGCGATGGCTGACATGCTTTTCAGATGAGACGTAACTTATTTGTAGTATTTACGTCGGGATCGTTCGAGCGTATTTAAGCCCAGAGTATCTTTTTGTCGCAATCTACTTCGGAATATAAGACGTGCCGCGTAAATAAAAAAAATCACCGCAAGTCACGCTTTACGCGCCGTATTGATGACAGTTCCGTAGAAAGTAAACATAACGTTTATGTTAAGCGGACTCGACAATCCGTTTAAAAATTCCCCGCTTCCTGTATTGAATAATAATACAGCCGCCATTAGCATAAACATTTTCTGGAGGCGCGAGAGATTCTTTTTAAAAAGTGAGAGGCGCGTCGAACCGAAAAATGTACTCTTCCACTCGGCTTTTTGAAATTTCACGCTGCACTCTGTATGCGCGAGCCTTTTCGTACTTCTTCCTTTTCACGAGGCGAGCGCGCGTCGGCTAATTAGGAGCGCGGCAAAGGGTCTCGCCGATGGGAAATCCCGATGTGGAGGCGAGACGAGAGGAGATCCGAGGAGCGAGATTAGGGCTGAAAAATGGCGAAGTGCAGTGAAACTTTGCGTAACAGCTTGACGATAAAAATGAAAATGTTTGTTGGATGCTTTTCAATTTTCTCGCTCGTTTGTACGGTTTTCGACGTCGTTAGTTACGCCACGAGTGCCCAGTTCGTTGGTCTGTTTTTTTTTTATCGCGAGACCGTTCATTTTAAAACACTTTATAATTACTCAGAGTCGTAAAAATATAGCTGTAAATAACGTCGGCGGCATTGAAACAAATCCATCGAGTCAAATTTGGAGTAACCTAACACTTATCCCGAGAGCGTAAATCTCAAAAGTCACGAGTTTTTCCAGCGAAAGTGACGAGCACGAGGACAGACGCCGCGAACCCAAGCTTTCTTTCCACGAGAGTAAAAAAAGTAGGTTTACTGCGGAATCGACAAAAAGAAGAAAGGAGCGTAATGGCAGCCGCGGCCGTTCCCACATCCACAGTTCTTACTCCGTTTCTTCGCCGCGCTTGATCCTCTAATTCTTTTTTTCCCCGAAAAAACCAGATCGCCTCGGCATATTTCTCCTCGCGTGTCCCGAACGACCGAAACGGTATAATAGCCTTCGATTGTTACAGCGAACCGTCCGAAAGTAAGCCGCGCACATGTCCTTCTTTATCATGCAAATAGCGTCCGCGACGGCGAGGCACGTAAACGCTGTACCGTTAAAGCCGCCTTTCGCGCCGAGCTCGCGCTTACGCTCGTAGGCTCACCGATCATCAGGCCCTTGAGGGAGATGACGGTCAGGACCGTCAGCATCGTCATCATCACGCCCATCTTGTAGACCATCGGCATCATCATGAACTGGATCCGTTTGTGGCCGAACGTCCTTCCCGCCTGCACGGCCGTTCCTGCAATGCAGACGCCTGGAATTAGCGGGAGAGGTAGAGCGAGTTTGCGGTTTAATTGCGACGGGGAAAATGGGCACTGCGAGAGGGTCGAGCGGGCCGTTAACTCGAAAAGGTGAGTTTGCTGGACTTGTGCAGATGGAGGCGATGCGAGGTAGTTGGTTGTGATGATTCTTACGAGTCTAATAAAATAAAGCCTTGGCAAAGGTCTGTCGGAGCGTTTCTCTGGTGTGGGGAGAGGAGCGCAAGACGTAACAGAGACGTAAACGTCGTGAAAACGTGGAAAGTATTCCGCGTCAGTTTGAATGCAAACATTTGGGTTGGCTGTAAAAATACTTAAGAATAAATCTTCGCAGGAGTGTTCTCGGGGCCTTGTTTGCCCTTCACCTTTGCTCCCTGTCGAAATTTCGAGAGTGCTTACTAATTTTTTGGGAGCACTTTGAAGTGTCGGACTGCTTAGTCAATATTGGTATAGGCACTTGAAACGATCGTAAGGAAAACACCGTCTAATAAGTTGAAAAACTTATATCTATTCTCTTCAGAATGTATAAACTTTGCAATATTCACGTCACATCGTTAATTATTTAAAGTCACACAGTTTACAGTTACTTTAAGTTACAGATGACTAGAATCTCATTATATTTTATGACTTTATAAAGGACTGAATTTTTTGGGACTGTCCCAGTCAGAACTTAATTAGACTCAAATTAGATTCAAATTAGCCTCCGCTGGAACCTGCTTGTTTTCCGAATAGGAAATCTGGCCCATTTGTGACAAACTGGTTTTCAAATTAAAATCTCTCCGTCTGCGTTACATTCTTTAAAAATGATCGAGTTTTAATTTTAAACTAAAATTAATTGCTACTAATTAGGCAAACATTTAAATATTTTTTAACAAATACCTCTTGCAAAAGTCAGCATTCACCTCACATTTCAATCCACTATCGCGAGCTCTCTTTACCAAGACAAGTGTTTTTCAATCCCGTTCCTCGCAGCTCGAGCGAAAAACCATTATTCCCACCATAACCCCACCTGTTAACTAAAACCTCGGTGCTCCCCAAACGCTAAAATATACAAATTACCGGCCTCGGCCTCCTCTCCCTCTCCCAATTACTCCTCAGCTCCGCTCTCCCAGAAAAAAGCCCCGGCTCCAAAGGCCCTCGGCGATCTTCCGTACCCGAAACCCGCCGACTCGGGCGCCTGGCGTGCAGCAGCGCGACGCGAGAATTGCGCTCGTGCGTAAGGTAATGACGCCTCGGGCGGCACATCCGGGCTCGCGCCGATTGTTATTTCGCGGCGGCGTTTTTGCGCGAGAGCGCCGGCCTAACGGTCGGGCCGAACGATCCCTCTAACGATCGAGTCGACAATGCTGGCCCAAATACCAGCTGCTTACCGCGCGGCGGCGACGGCGCGGAAGAAGCCTCGCCGCGGAGATCCAGGCGCAAAAATCGGCCGCATTTGGAGCGCGCGTATGGAAATGCGGACTACGTGACGCCTCCGGCCGGCGAACAAAGCCCGATTTCTTTCGGGGCCTCTCGAGCGGCGGGCTCGGGTTGAACGGCTCGTAAGCCGCTGCTTGGAAAAAGTATCGGAATGCTTGACACGACGGGGTAACTTTTTCGCGGAAAGCGCGGCGAAAATTGGCGCGTGCGTTGCGCCGCCGCGGCGCTTTTTACAGGCGATGAAATTAAGTTTACTGGGCTGCGCCCCTCGGATGATAATTTGCCACGCAATGCTTTTAGAAAACGGATGAGAACGGTCCGAGCGAGATGGCAACTTAACGGGAAGCCCGACGCTGACTGCGGATCTCCGCAGAGTCTCTGCAAATTTGGAGCAGAGGAGCTGTGCAATTTCGCGATGCTGTTAAACGTCGAATGAACGCCGCGGCGTAAAAAGAAAAGGTTAGACCTCGATACGCCGAGGATAAGGATAAAAAGGCGCGTTTTGACCTGCCGGGGAATTGCCGGGTTTCTAAGGAGGTTTTGATATTCTAGTTGGAGAAATGAAATTCAGCTTAGGCTCAAAGGTATTGTTTACGGTGTCAGTGTTTAAGATCGTTTTAGCGGCGGAAAAGTGCGGTGATCGTAAAGATGAATGACTTTACTATTGCTATTTCTGCTTGAATGCATTTTAATTGCTGTTTATGTCTATTTTAGCGAAAGTTATTAGAAATTAAAAACGGCAGATGGTGTATAGCTAAGCATGCTCCTTCAATCCTCAAATGTAGGCTTTATTCAATTATAAAAATTCAACTCGCGATTGAAAGCTGCCAACTGTCTTCTGCGAGGACCGTCTGTGCCTATATAATTATTATTTAAAATTTCTATTCAATAATTCAGTGAAAGTAGATAATTTTGAATTTCTTTAATATTAATAAGGGATGGTGGCGCGTCAAGATTTTATTTTCAGAAAGTATTAATTTATTTTTTCGAATAAAGCAGTTTTTAAAAAAATTTACTTAAAAGCGGAAGCATTTGTAGAGTAAGATGTTACGGATAGACAAGCTTAGATCAGCTGTGCGGGTTTGTTAGTAGTGCGAATAGTTCTGCGTTGCATCATAAAGTGTAACTGCATTTTTCGCGACTTTCTCCGAGGTTAAGCGGGTCAAAGTTTCATTTGTACTCTCCGTCTGCGTTGCGGTGTAAGATAAGTGTTTTCCACTCGGAACAATGCCTACTTACTTTCCTGGAACGGTCAGGTTTACGCTTCAAATTTTAGAGCACTAAACAACAAAAGAAGTTACTTTACAAGCTCGAATTTTGAAATTTAATAAACAATTTATTTCGGTATTATAGGCATCAATTTCTAAATTGCTCAGTAGAAATGTGCTTTCTAGTTACATTATTCATTTTAATTTGACTGACAAGATAATTATTCATGTAAAAGAATCATCATTATTCATAAAGTTGTTTACTACAGAATATTGGAATATAACTATCGTATCGGTATTCAGTATGATTTCATGAATATATGCATGTTTACAAGTGAATTAACACGGTTCCAAATGTTCAAAACGAATCGCAATTACGCGGGCAGCAAGAAATGATCAAAAGTTAGTAGAGTGCAAAAAATTACAAAATATAAAACTGTTATTTAATAATACTGTTATGTACAAACACATTTATTCAAAAGAATATTTATACGCGACGTCTGACTCACGTTAAAGGCGCTATAAAGACCGTTTTAACTGTAATTATAATCCATTCTATAACCGTGAAGATTTTCGACTCCCTAATAGACGTATTGTGTGGTAATACGGCGCGCAATCGAAAATATGTTAGTGGACACGTGTACAAGCAATGCAATCTTAATAAATACCACAAAGAAGCTCTCCGTTCGCCACCCGCAAAACTCGACGAATCAAAGTTCAATGACTGATTAATGAATGCAAGGAGCGAGCCCCGGACCACCTTGATGTGAATTCCACTCGGGTTCTAATCCCAAACCGACGAAGCCGTCAATAATCGACTCTAGATTGCCGTTCGAAAAGCGCGCAGGAAATAAACCCCGGCGGGCGCTCCTCCGAGCAAACATCGAAAAAGCGCGTGAAAAAAACGTGAAGAAAAACGAACCGCTGCCAGAAACATCGTCGAAGAAACTCCGGAGCCCGGCGGCGTCCCTGTCCAACTCGTCCGCGCAGAGAACTGCCTGGAGCAGCAGCAGCGCGAGCAGAATCGGCGTCGCCAGACACCGACCGGTCCGGCTCATCTCGGCACTCCGTTTCTTCTCTCTCTCTCTCTCTCTCTCTCTCTCTCTCCTCCGTCGCCTCTGCTCGCAGGCGGATCCGTCCGATTCGTGTAGCGGTCGAATTTGAACTTGGCCGAGGCTCCGCGGCCGAGAGCCGCGCGGGCCTTTCAAACGAGGGAGCCGCTGCGCGCGCAGCCGCCGGCCGCCGCACGAGGTCGAGATTCGTATGCGGGATGGTGGACGGGAGGAAAGTTGTACGTGCCGCGGGAGGCGAGCGCGGGCTTTTTTTCAAATTTCGCCAAGGGGATTTTAATGTCAATGGAGGCGGAGGAGGGGGGGGGGGCGAATTTGGGGCGGGATCGTTCGGCGGATATGGTAATTGGGAAATTCAGGCTGGCGTTTATTTTATTGATTAATGAAGTTTGTTAATATAATGTGATATTTGTGGTAACTAACAGAAAAAATCAACGCGTTGTTAATATCTTTTATTTTAAACCAAATACAATCGCTCTTGATTTGTCCATGTATGATAATACTTGTACCGATGAATAAAACATTTGAAAATAAAATTATAATTATATGATTATCGGATATCAAATCTAAATAAAATTCATACATTGCAAACTAAACAAGTTTCAAGCAATAAAATAGATTTTCTAAAAAAGCATAAAGCATAATAACGTTCTTTTTTTAAATACTTTTTCTCTAATTTAAGTAAAATTTGCTTAATTGATCAAGTAATTCATCATACATGTGCTTTATTAATTAATTATTGAAGTAATTTTACGTAATTTTTTGGTCAAATTTTTTTTAAGACTTTACTGCATTTTATTAACAATTTTTTTGTATTTATATTACATTATAGATTTTAAAACATTTTACATAATAATTCATTTACAACAAATTTAATTTACGACAATTTAATTTTGCACTATAAACAATTTTGCACTATTAACACGAAAAAACTTCATTTTGCATAATTAAGATACAATATGACGTATAATCTAAGACTCCCTTTTAATTCCCGGCGTTTGCACTCTATGCGCCTACTTTTTGGTTTCGGCCGTTATGTTTCTGAAAGTTTCTAGTAGATACATATAGTGATTTTAAAAGTATTCAGTGTAGTCGATCTTCTCAATTTCTTTGGGACATCACCTTAATTTATTTAAAATTTTGCATCGATGGATTTTCGTTAGATTCATACAGATTACCTAAATACGTTATTTTACACATCGTATTATTTACAAGAGTATATTATAATTTCTCTTATGAATGAAAAACATGCTATAATTATTCCCGAAAATAAAATAATAAAACCGACAGCAAAAATATTGCGGTCTACGTAATCAATATCTTCATTCTCTAAGTTTTTAGGTAATTGAAAATGAGCATATTCTAGATCTTCTAATTCTTTAATGAACCCGCTTTCACGCAATTTCATCAAAATCATACTAAGTTTATAAAGAAATGGCGTATCTTCTGCACAAGTGTATACAGTACTACCTTCTTGAATTTGAAATTTTGATATGTAAAAAAAAGGACTTTTACGTAGGTGGAACTTTAATTTGGAAACGACAGACAAGCAAGCAATGTGCTCCCCTTTCAAGAGAAGCGTAACACAGTCTTCCACTTTATCGATTGTAAAATACCTATCCAAAAAATTATTATGCCCAGCCAATTTATTGTAAGCCTTCACACCAAAAATGTTTAGTTTAGAATGTACCAAATCTTCAATCGATTGCATTGGAGACGAATAATAAGGCACTGTATTTATTGCACTTATACGTGTTTGTATAATAGAATTGAGCATAAAAGCCGCGAATAAAGTAACAGTTAGAAGTATCCTTACTGTTTCGTACCTGAATGGTTTAAGAATAGCTTTTCCTGTAAATGTTCGAAGGAAATCGATGACTGAGTCAAC
>JAWWEM010000023.1:552594-564093 GCA_035582935.1 Ormyrus thymus
TACTGCACGTATTAGAAATTTATTACGTTTATGCGAGCTTGAAATATTTCTTCTTTTCAAATTTGATTAATCTAGAACAATACATTGCTGTATAATTCAATTCTAAATTTTGAGGTTAAAATAAATTTATTCAAATATCTCATGCAGTATTAAGTAGAAGCTATTAAGATTTAGTTATAGATTTTTTTATATCTAAAAATCAATATTCACTTTCAAAACTTCAAAGAATTCATAATTCGAACATTCGAACTACATTGACCGATCAAATCAAGCCTCTAAGCTCTTCAAAGTGGAACATAGTCCTTCTGTTTCTTTATTTCGCTCTAGTTTGTTACCAATTGAAAAAAAAAACAATAACTTTTTTAAACATTTATTTCTACCATTCCCAGAGAAACTCAAAAGCAGACAAACGCCTGCTATCAGTCCCGAAGCATCATCCAGACATATTTACACCACCGATATTGTCTGCATATTTATGCGTTCCCTTTGTCTGGCGAGCAACGAGCTTTCCACATCTCCCATCGCGCGAATTCCCGTTTCCCCCCCCGCGAAATCCGACGTTTTAACAAGCCCCAGTTCTCGATAGACATCGCGGCTGGAGCGCGTCCAATCTCGAGCGCGCGCACGTATGCACTGATCCGGGATGCTACTTGCGACAAAGTGGTTGCAACGTCTGTCGGAATTTAATGGCGAAACGCGCGCGTCCTGCTCGTAGATTACGGGGGCCGCTGTGCAATCGGGGGCATTTTTAGCCGACGACAATCGATAATTTCGAGCAGAATTTAAGCTGGATCTCGCAACCGGCGAATTCAGATGCAGTGCCCGAATATATAAATCCGATCTGCAAATGGGATCGCGAGAGATTTTTTTTTTTTGGCTCCCTTCGTATAAACGAGTATCTCTCGTAATGTATATAGAATAATTTATGATTTAATGATAAAATTGAGCCGAAGGCTTTAAAAACTTGCCCCCGACGTTTTATGCTTCTTATTTACTGCGGGTTCAGAAAAGTAACTCCTTCAAATTTCTTCATTAAGTCGAGCAAGTCTAAGGTCTTACACAAGTACACATCTATCCCAATACCTCTCTAAAATACTCTCAACTACCCATTACCCACCACGAAACAAGCAAATAGTGTTAATTCGCAGCTTTACATCCACAGCGGCCCCCCCATTTTCCAAACTACGGCAATACGCCGTTAGCGAGCAATAAGTGCGCCGTACGCCTCTTAATTGCACCCAGGCCCGGGGGGCCAAAAAGTCGCCGATCGCCTCGTTAGAGCCGCGGGCGACAAAAAGCCGCGTCCCGGCCGAACAATTGCATTTTCAGCTCTCGTTTTGACAGCTCGCCGATGGCTACAGAAACGAGTGGCCTGCGCGCACAATGGCGCTGTTCCTTTTTTTTTCTTTTTGCCTTTCCCGGATGTCGAAATTCCAGAGCCTGCGCCGCGCGCATTGACATACGTTTATGCGCGTTGCAAAACTGGAGCGCGAGCCTTTCTTCTCCCCCCGTCTCTCGTGTCTGTCGCTCTTTTTTCTGCTTTAGCGAGCACTGCGCAGGACACGTACACGGCTTGCACCTCGGGTCTCTCGGGCGACGCGCGTCGGACGGGGCTCCGGGCATTGTGCGCGCCGAGGACGACGCGCCGCGATTGAATTTCTCCGTCACCCGGGAGAGGGGAGGTTTCACATGACGCGGCGGGCAATTCGCGGATAATGCCGCGGGAATTCGCGCGACTTTTGAGGCTCGGCGGAGCGCGACGACGTTTGGCTTTGACGAGTTTCGCCGCCGCGGGTCTTCCCGAGCAATTTCCTCTTTATTGTTAATAATATTAGGCTTTCACGTTCTCCGCGGCGGCGGCGGTTTCTCTTTCCTATTCCCCGGGCTTTTTCATCGTAATTTTCGATAAATAATTAGACGCTCGTTTTCGCGGAGATACTATTTATGGCTTAGCTGCGTATATTCTGTTCTCGTTTTGAACTGCGCTCATTTTTACTTTTTACCTTCCCGCGCTCTGGTCGACTTTTCCCTCTTCTGGCACTACTATTGTTCGACTCTGAAAAACCGGGCTGAATTTGAAATTTGAAAATTGTGTACGGAAGTACGAGATTTCAAAGGTATAAACTGCTTCTTGCGGGCAGTAATGTTTCGAAACGCGAGGCGTAAAAGTGAATTTTATTGTCGAGAAAAAAAATTAATGGTTGAATACACATAAAAGACGTGGTAAATTTTCGGTAAAAGTTCTTTAACTTTCTGGAGGTTCCCATTAAAATATTAAGGTCTTGGTCTAACATTAGAACACAACGAAATACTGCGTGATTTATCGCGTTATTAAAGAGACAATAATTAGCGTAAAAGTATAATTATATGTATAAGTATAATTTTCAATCTTCCCGTTTAGACGAGGCAGCGAAAAAATTATTTTATAATTCGTTAAAACTCTTAGATTGCAAAATGTGTTTTGAAATACTTTTATTACCTAAAAGTAATATTTTCAACAAACTTTACTTAAGGTTACCAAACGTACACTACTTGTACATAATTAACGATCGAGCTTAAACTTTTTTGCATGTCCCTTTTTCGAAAGCAGTTAATCATAAAATTAATTCTGTGAATAATAATTACAAATAACGCAAGTCGTTAGTATTAATTATAAGCATTAAACTAAACGAAAAAGTGGACGCACCTGAAACTCAAGCTTGACATTGATGCAATTCTTGTACGTCTATCATACATCTTCATCGTTCCTCTCGAGTAGCCTTTCATAAAAATGACGTCTATTTCTACGGCCTCCCGCCACCTGTCCGATCAGTAAACAACAGGCTCCCAAAAACACGTAACCAAAAGTCCTTCTCTCTTGCGCAACCATGAAAATCCTTTCCCTCAGCCTCGCGTCCTCCCCGAGTCCCCCTCCCCGCCGTCCGATCCGCCGCTTCCAAACACTTTCCATGCTCGGCGAAAACCCGGCCATACGCTTCATAAACCAGTCCCCCCCCCCCCCGATGCTATCGATACACCCCGTACAAGCTCGTCGCGGCCGACGCTTCTAAATTCGCTTCCCGGTGCGCGCGACTCGATAAAGCCTGGGAATCCGCGTTCGCTCCCGGCGCGCTTATCGGCCGCGCATCTCGCGCCGCGCGCTTGTTCCTCGCGCTCGAGGGAGCCTTGTCGCGGCTGCACCTGCCGCGCGCGCCGGATAATAAACTCGCGAGCGCGCCCGAGTCTTGTCAATCCGCTCGAGCGCGCGCCTCCCGCCGAGGGGCGGATTTGCTGCTCGCTTTGGGCGTCGGATTGAAGTGGAGCTTGAACGATGGATCGGGGCAGTTTTGTTTGGGAGCTTTCGAGTAGTTTTGTTGGCGATCGGTGCGGTTTGTAAGTAGGTTGCTGCGAAAGGATCGCTGGAAAGGGGGATAAGAGCAATGTGGCTCGGGGTTTGATATGCCGCTGTCGTATCTGGATTGGCGATAAGTTTCTAATGCGAGGAGATTCGCCTGCCAAACTTTCGGATTGACGTTGTTTTCGTGAAATCTACGAAAAGAAATTAGCTCAAATAACATACTATTTCCACCCGAAAAGTCACGAAGCAGCGCCAGACTCACAACCGCTGCAATCTGCAATGCGCGTGCGCCGCAATAATTACAAAAGCAAGAACTAGTTTAACGTCAGCTTTCCGGTCCGCCCGAGCCAGGCAGCTACGCTGCGCGAAAACCGCCGACACGCGAGAGGTTAACGAACGTTCCCGAAGCATATCGTTACGCGAGAATTACACACATTCGGCCGGCCAAGCAGACGTAACAAAGAGACAAACGAGATCGGCGCTTCTTTCCACCGCAGAGCCGAGCGCGCGCGAGTGCGTGCACGCGCGGTTACGCATCTGGATCATTATTCGCGCGTCGATGACTTCGCTCGGCTTAGATTTCGATCGGGAGCTGCCTTTTTCGCGCTGACCGGCTCGCCGGCGCGAGCGGTTTGTCGACCCCGCCGAGTTTCGACTGGCGGCGCGCGACGCCTCTTTCGAAAAAGGACGACAGAAAATCGACCGGCTTGCGTCACGACGATGCGCGGATTGCCAAGCGAGCTGTTATTTCTAGCGAGAGCGCCGCTTTTGCAAGCGATATTCGTCCCGCGAAAGTATCGCTTGTCGGAGGCATAAACGGGCCGCTTCGTTGAAAAAAAAAAAAAAAGAAAAACAGGCGCTTTACGGACTAGATTTACAATCTCGAGCCGAGCTCCGATAGTAAAATTAATAAATGCAAAAGCAGCGAGTGTTTTTTTTGCGTTTAACATCTCATTGATTTTTATGGCGCGCGCACATACACTCTCCCGAGAGCGATTTCAGCCGCTTTCCGATGTAGGCAGAGCGCAGAAAGTGTATCAGACGGACGAGCTTACTCGGCGAAAAAGGATCGAGCGCGCAACCGGTACGACAAAAAGAGCGTGATCTCAGTACGCCGAGGCGAGAAAGCGCGGCTCCGCCGTGAATAATCGATGGAAATCCAATTGGATTTATCGGGGGGAGCTTTTACAAGCCGCCTGGCGGCGGTGTTCGGAGAGGTCCCGGAATCGGGTCAGATCCTGAAACCACTCGGCTGTTCCGCTCGGGCGGCTCCGCCGCGACGGGAGGCCTACTTGCGTGTCGGCGGTTCTCCGCGTCTAATAAAAGTGCAATTATCGATCGGCGCGCCTCCGCGAGGCGATTGACAAAATCGACGGGTACTTTCTCCCCCGTCGGCGGCGATGCGCGTCAGCGGGAAGCGTCCGGCCGATCGGTTGCGCGCTCGGCGTGTAATGAAGCGCCTCTCTCTCTCTCTTTCTCTCGCAATATCGCGAGAGGCGTTCGCCTCGAGCGAGAGGAGACGCGCTTCTGACAATGAGCTAGAAAAACGGGTTTTATTATTGTGCGTGCCCACGAGCCGAGCGCGGGCGTGGGCGAGATCGGCGCCAAGGACGCGCGCGGCGATTATCCGCCGGGAGAATCGCGAGCTTCTCGGAAAGGAGGAGGAGACGCGCGGCTGTCGATGAGAGATTGCGGGAATGGAAATGCGTATTGTTTTGCGCTTGTTTCAGGGGTACTTGTTCTGGGGGAGATCGGTCTGGCGGGGGGCGGGAGTTGTCGGGGGGAAATCGGGTTAAATAAATAATCGTGCTTGTGGGCTATTATTATCGCTGTATTAAATTGTCTAGTTTAAGGAATGGTCGAGTGAAAAGAGTTCATCGGACTCACTTTTTATTCTTCGGAGCTGTAAGTTGATTGACGATGAGTGTTTTTTTTTTACGATGAAAGATTAATTTTTCTAATTTTAATATTAAAAGGTACTTCGGTCTCGCTATTCATTTCGTTAAATTTAACTGATTATTTTGACTGCCTGAATATTTATTAGTTGCGAATTTCTAAAAATAAGCATGACTTGGCGCTCCTTTTAAAGAATTAAAGTAAAAGTCGATACAGCACTTTTTCTGCTAGAATAACTCTGCTTCAAAAATAATATGCAAGAAAATTTAATTTTCTACGAGATTGGATATCTTTTCTTTCCATAAAAATATTTTCTCCAAGGGAATTCGTGTAAAGTAAACAATACGAAAATTGCGAATCGTTTAATGTCGTCTCGTGTCTCTTAATACCACGTAATTAAGGGATAAGCGTAGAAAAATTCTGCAATGCGCCATGGGTGATAATTGCCCAGTCGGCGCATAAATATGAAATGCGAGGTGCTGCGAGATAAAATCGCTTTGAATTCAGTATGAAATAAAATATAAAAAGCTACATTTAAAAACAGCACGAGGCTCAATTACGTTCGTATTAGACTAACAAATCGTAAGCTAATTTAATAATTAATACATGATAATGGCCTGCAATTCCATCTTCATTTCTACAACCAACACTTCACCTTTCAGGGAATGTATAACGATTAAAATTCTAACACCCCAAGCAATCCGTCAAATTTTAATCTGTCAAAACCACTGGCAGAATAATCAAAGCCACTGGCAGACAATCCACGTGAAAGTCAAACGAAAAACTTGCGTTCCAGAAACATGCTGCTGCGACTCCTGCTCCTGGGCTGGGCGCTGCCGGCCCTCGGCGTCTACATCCCGCCGGGACCCCGCTACTCCTGCCCGAAGGAGGGCGCCTACATCCACCCCTGCGTCTGCCTGCGCGGCGGCGACCAGGGCCTCCACGTCGAGTGCGAGAACACGAACCTGGCGACGCTGAGCCTGGCCTTCCTCAACCTCGGCAACGAGGCCGCGCCGATCGAGGAGCTCACCGTCTACAAGTGCAACATAGGTACGCGCGCGCGCGCCTGCTGATACTGACGCGGGGGGGAGAAGTGAAAGTCGAGAGGCTCCCGGGGCGGTAAATCAAGTGCGGGATTCAAGGCTGGGAACGGGAGCGAGGGTTAGTCCTGCGACTGGTCGAAAGGAAAAGTCAACGGCAGCTTTTGATAAGCGCTCGAGCAGCGAAACCAGTCTATTATCTCGGACGTAACGAGTTCTATATTTGTATGGGTTGCGTAATCCAGGCGGGTTACAATATTGTTTGGCTTAATGGAGCTTTTTCCTTGCAGCGCGATTTTACGGCCCGGCTCTTTACCCGCTGAACGTTCGGATACTGAGGTTTATAGACACCCCGTTAAAATTCATCGAGGAGCACAGCTTCCTGGGCGTAAATCGAACGCTCCAGGAGCTCCACGTAATAGGCAGCGGATTGGAAAAGTTTCCCAAGGAGGCGCTGCAGATTTTGGGAAACCTAACGATCCTGACCGTCAGGGGACATAAAATTGACGAATTGCCGAGCGATATCTTTGTAGAAAGTCTGGCGGCGCCCAAGATCGAGCGGCTGGAGATTAGCAATGGTAATGCGCATTATTTCCACTTCCTGAAATGGAATATTTACGGTAGAAAGTTTTTTCTAATAAGCACTATACCACTGAACTCCTTCTATTACAGGCACTCTAAATTCGCTGTCGGTGGAAACCTTCGCTCCGCTCAAGAAGCTCAAGTGGCTGGATTTGCACGCGAATCAAATAAAGGATCTGAAAAGGAGCCAGTTCAAAGGTCTGAGGGATGTCGAGGCGCTGGATTTGTCGCACAATTTGATCGACAAGGTCGATTCCTCGCACCTCGGGGATCTCACGAAAATGGGATTTTGTAATTTGTCCCACAACGCGATTACCGATTTGAAAAGGTATGTCGTTTTTATTCTTCCAGAAAGTTGACCGGCATTTAATAAAAATTTGTTACTTATCACTTCAGAGGAACATTTGCGAGGAATTCGTTATTGAAAGTGCTCAACTTGAACAGCAATAAAATACGGAAACTCGATTCGAATACTTTCCGAGGAATGCGTCTAATGAGAAGATTGCACTTGAGCAATAATCGCATTAATGACGTTGGACGAGGAACGTTTGGGACCATGACAAGAATTGGTACGATTGATTTATCTAAAAATATGATCAAAAAGATCGATTATCAAATGTTTTATCAGCTCCAGTATGCTGAGGTAGACTATTAATTCTTTTATAACAATTTACAACCACATTTTATATTTTACGGACCGGTTGGACCACATTTTAATGAGCGTTGTTTTTTTCTCTTGCTTTTTCTAGATTATTGACGTATCGGAAAATCAAGTGACTATAGTGGAAAAGCTGGCCTTCAAAGATCTGTATTCAGCGAGAGTCAATCTTTCGCATAATGCTATAAGTAAAATAGAAAGCGGTGCGTTTGAAAATTGTGTCAACATTGTAGTTCTAGATCTCAGTCATAATAAGATTGAAAATATATCGAGAACTGCTTTTGATAGTGCAACTTACGCTACGACGTTGCAGTTGAGTTTTAATTACTTGACGGCATTAAATCAGGTAACTTTCCATTGCTTATATTTCAAAATTTCTATCTTTCGAATTTTTCCTAAAGGAAAATATATACATAAACGTCATTCGCGCGCAATTAGAGCTATTTTGTGGGTTCATTTTGAAATGAGTAAACAGGTTTTGGTAGCTTGGTTTAACGGGTTGGTTTTACTTTCAGGTTCCTTTGCAAAACATGACTGGATTGAAAGTATTAAATGTCTCCCACAACACTATCAGAACGATCCCACGTCAAACCTTCCCAAAACTTTACGAGCTGCATACGATCGATTTATCGTACAATAATCTAACGGATATCTACAATGCCATTTTCCAAACCTTGTTCAGTTTACGGGCGTTAAATTTATCGCACAATTCTCTTGATAAAATAAAGCCATCGACATTCGGACCTTTACCGACACTGTTGGATTTGGATTTGAGTTACAACAATTTGAATGATATTTCTCGAGGAAGTTTAACGAGATTAGCAAGTTGTAGGTAAATACCCATCATTACAACATTCCTTTCTTGTTATTTTTGATCTATTATTTAAAAGAAAATTACTAATCAATACAATTATTTGCAGAACCTTATCTGTGAAACACAATGAACTGACAAAGATGTTCCTGATACCTATATCTTTAGGACACTTGGATTTTTCTGAAAATTTATTGGAAGAAATTCCCAGTACCGATGTATGGCCTTCTATGAATGCATTGCTTTCTCTAGACTTGTCAAAAAATCGTTTGGGCGATAATCTTCATCAAGGTAGCTTTGATACTCTGTTAACTTTGAGAACACTAAATTTGGAAAACAATGGAATAAGCAAACCTCCTTGGGAAGCTCTTAGTTCCTTGACGAGTTTGCAATACATTTACATGCAGGTTCGCAATTGTATTTAGGTGATTTTAGCGTTTTAACATCCATGGTTAACGGTTTCAATTGTTTTTTAGGACAATAATTTGACCGAGCTAAATAAAGCCGCTTTCGGTCGACTGCCAATTGTGTTCGAACTGAATCTTGCCAATAATCAAATCCGTAATGTAAGTGAACGTGCTTTCGAAGGACTGCTCCAACTCTTGACTTTAAATTTGACCAATAACGATATCAAGCACATTCCAAATGGAGCTTTTAGAGGCCTGGTTTCTTTGAGAACTTTGGACCTGTCGCACAATCAATTAGAAAAACTAGACAATAAAACCAATGGACTGCTGGACGATTGCTTATCCTTGGAGAAAATTAATTTAAGTCATAACAAAATTGCATTTATTACTAGTAAGACACTACCACATGACCCTTGGATTCCTTACAAAATAAGAGAAGTTGATCTTTCGTATAATAGTATTCCGGTTTTGAATTTTGACTTTACTTTAGGAACGAGAAAAGTTGTTTCTATGAATCTTAGCCACAATTTTATCGCTGACATACGAAGATGTAAGTACGAGTAAAATATTGCCAAGCTATTGTACTTAGTTCTTTGTACTGAAAAAAATTTTTCAGATGTGCTGGGAAACTTGACTGCATTGCAAACATTGGACCTATCTTACAACGAACTAAATGACTTGACCGATCAAGACGTTTTCTTGCCACCGCAAAATCTATCGAATCTAATTTTCCACCACAATCGTTTAAATCACCTTCCTTGGGATAAAATTGTTCCAATGCCGAATTTGAAAATCTTAGACTTGGAACACAACGATTTCAACGATTTCGACGACAATCTCATGAAGATTCTCAACAACGGAACTAGAGTCAAATACGCAGGTAATTATCTCACCGCAATAACTCCGCAATGCAATGCAAGTGTAAAGCAGCCACTAAAAATTCTTACCGCACTGCAAAAATGTAAATCGCACAACATTCTCCTACAATCTAAATGCAAAAGACTCCATTCCCCTCCGCGTTTACTTACCAACGGTTAGTAAAACACGCACTTCAGCCACTCGCTTCCCATCCACACGACTCCCATCCCGGCAGCGCAGTCGGCTCAAATAATCCAGGAATTAAACCTCTCCCATCGCAGGCAATCCGCTGCACTGCGACTGTTACGTGCGGCCCTTGCGGAGGTGGCTGGACACCTTCACCGAGATCCCCGACGATTGGACGAGCGTCGAATGCTCGAGTCCCAGCTACGTGGCGGATATGCATCTGCCGGAGGTGTCCGAGGTGCTGATGAGCTGCAGCGATAAGGAGATCCTGCAGGACCCGAAATATGACATCTCCCCCGACGTCAAGTATCGGGATCTGGAATAGTAAGCGCTCCTCTCTAATCTGATTACTGAGTGCCCGGTCTTTAGCTCAAGTCTTAGTCAAATGAATTTTATCTAAATTTAGTCCATGAGAATTATTATAAACTTGTTGTATATGCAGGAAGGCGTTTAAAAATGACTGAACGCATTATTTCCGATAATATTTTGTGTGCAAACTAAAAACTAAATATTTTATAAAAAAAAAAAGAACTATAAAATGTAAATATTTTTAAAAAGCCTGCACATCTCCACCCCGGCGCTCAAAACAGATGTACCTGAAACAGCCCCCTTTGTTTTCCAGCGACAGCGAGGAGAAGACGTGGAAGGTCTCGTGGTACGTGCCGACGCGCGAGGACACCGGCGACTTTTACCTGGTGGTGCGCGAGCCCGGCGGCAGGAGGAACGTCCTCGAGAAGGACATCGTTTACAAGGAGAGATCGTTCAAGATAAGGGACCTGCCCGATCCCGCGGCGAAGTATGAGCTCTGCGTCCTCGCCCGGGACTCCGTGGGAAACGTCAAGCACTTCCGAAGCTCGCAGTGCAGAATTTTAGATAAGCGGGCCTTCAGCTCGGCCGGCGGACAATCGGCCATTAACATTGTCCTCGTGCTCGCTCCCGTCGTTCTCGCGCCGCTGCTGCTCCGCTGAAGGGGGAGAGAGAGAGAGAGTGAAAATAATTTCAGATATCGCGCGCGCAGGCTCCCCCCTCGGTTCGGAGATCCCGCGCGGAGGAATGCTGGAAGGAGCCGGCGGCCCTTCTTTTTTTATTTCGATTAACGCTGAAGCATATTACTATTTAGTGATTTTTAATTGAGTCATCGGCTGTAACTACTTTTAATCCATGCGGACTGTTGATTATTGTCGAATGTTTATTGCGTGGAATGGCGCTGAGCGCCGTTTGTTTTATTTGTGAGGCGGCGATATACTATTTTCTCTTGTATATAAACTTCAATCGAATGCGATATTCGCGTTCCGTTGTACATTGTTGGTTTTGTACTCCTAATAAAATTTGTAACTACACTCGGACCTTGCGTTTCCTTCGCCGACGGCGAGATTCACTCCCCTCCCCCGCCTCCCGGAAAAATTCATTAGCCGCCGAAAACCCATTATAAATCTTCGCTCGCCGATAAGATAAAAAAAAAAGGCAGCGCCGGCGGCCGGATAATCAGGCGCGGAACAACGGCAGCTCCCGGCAGCATCTCTCACGGGCCTAATTTTCACCCGGGTGGGTGTATTACGTCGTGTGTCCCGGTCAATAAACCGCTCCCGCCGCGCGCCGAGCCCGCAAAAATTCTCAGGGAAGCGGCGGACGCGCCGGCGCAACAACGCACCGCGAGCACCGAGATTATTTCATTATTCCCCCCCCCCCCTCCCGCGCGGCTCGGCTTATAATTAGGAGGATCT
>JAWWEM010000023.1:566176-594103 GCA_035582935.1 Ormyrus thymus
AATTCCAGCGGATCAACAACCACGAAACCACCCCGATCCTCCAACCGTAGAACAATAATTGCCAGCCTCGATGGCGAACGATAAATCACGTAGCGTTCGACGCGCGCCGAAAGATCCGCGCCAAGCCAATATGTGAAATCTCTACGAGCAGCGCGGCGCGAAATGAAAATCCAAGCTTCCCCCCTTTATTTATAAATATCACTTCTCGCGCGATGAGTGTAACGCGCGCATAACGGCACCGCGACTGGTAATTACGATTACGATTGCGTTTCAATTACCTCGCGCGCTCACGACATACATACCGATACCGCCTAGCGCTATGCGAGCTTCGCGCCGCGACCGTTAACTCGGAAACTTCCTCGCGCGAGCGTAAACTCTCATTATTGTCGGCTACCGATAATCGGCGCGTCTCCCCTCCTCTCTCTCTCTCTCTCTCTCTCTGCACTTTCTTCGCACGCTGCTTAGCCGCGGCGACAGGTGGTTAGGCCGCGAGGGAACGGGGAAGCTTCCCTGCGAATGCCGCGGATGAGAATTGAAAGAATTTTCGGAGGCTCAAAGCGGAGTACTGTACTTTCGCCAAATTGCGGGGGTCTTCGCCAAGTTTCTTGGAATTCCGGAGCTCCGGCGATATTCGCTGCCCCCCTTCGAAAAACTCCCGAGAGGCGCGCGACCGTTAAGCTGAAACAGCACCGCAATTATCTGAAAATTTCCCGTGCAGCTTTTCAAAATCGCCGCTCAATATTCCCGCGCCGAATCAATTGTCCGGCTCGCCACTTATAGTCGCCGCCATTTATCCCCTTCCTTCCTCTTCCACTTAGCCACGCACAATACACATTATTTCCAGCAAGCCGGAGATATACGCCGCGAGACCGCCGCTTCCCGGTAAATTACCCGCAAAACGCTAAGAAAACACGATCCGCACGGCGAGACAAACCCCCGGCTTTCAGCCTCCAATTCCATTCGTCAGGCGGCACTTATCGACCCGAGAGAGAGAGAGAGGTGCACACCGCTGCCTGAAAAATGTTAATTGGCTCTCTCTCTCTCTCTCCTTCCCTCTCCCTCGGCGCTAATGAAATATACAGAGCGAACAACGGCCGCGACTGCCGTTTTTCCCGAACGTCACGTACGGCGCGACTAACAATCGGCGCGAAGAGGTCAGGACGTGTGTGCACGCGATCGCCGGCCGATTCCTTCTCTGCTCTCTTCCCCCCCTCGGAGAACGAGCCTTAGATGCAAAGTTTATTCGAGAGACGTGAGAGAGAGAGAGAGAGAGAGAGGCGAGTTCACGGCTGTGCAAGAGCGGCTAAGTTTTGTTTCGCGCCGCGCGGCTTCCGAAGGGTGAGAATTGGCCGCGCTTCTCGCGAGGCTCCTCGTTCGTCGCGAGCTTTAGTGAGCGATTGAGTCAGTTTTTCACGGAGTTCTGCTAATTCTTCGCGGAGGATTTCTGGGGTGTGGCGGGGGTGCAATAAGTGAGATGGGTACTAATTTTATGGTTTCATGTGGCGCTGTTTGTTTTTCTAAGACTTTAAACGCAACCTAGCTAAATTGGTAAAAAATGTATTCAATTTTATAATTTGCATTCGACGAACGGAGTCATAAAAGTTAATGGAATCATCGCCCGCGCGCAGTTTAGTAAATCCATTACGCGAGAGTAAACATTTCACGATAATCAGTCCGATCTGAAATGAAATCATCTTTAATCTCCACATATTACATTTGTAAACAATGCAATTGTTTTTATTGCGCGGGCAATTCGAAAGAGCGCAAACCTGCCGCGAGCGGCTCGTAACGCAAGAAAGAGGCAAGCAACCCTCATAAATAATAGGACTAATTACCGCAAGAATGCTAAGAACCCTTCAGCGGTTGACGCGGCAAAAACGCAAAGTACTCGGCGTTATATCTGCTCGGCGGAAGATATGCAGGAATTCTAAATGGATCCATTCGTAATTAGTACATAATATTTATTAGAAAATCCCGCGAGTACGCCTCGCGCTTTAATCCGGCGGCCGAGAGACGCAATAGCAATCGATAAGCCAGATTAAGTCAATCGGCTCTGCGTTCGGGGATAAAGTACATTCTGTGTAATGTGTAATCGGCGTCGTAAATAAAGTTAATGGGCCCCGTACATTATCTCACTCCCGGGTATCCTCTAATTGTACGTGATCGCGTAACGAAATAAAATTAATACTCACCGACACATCGGCTTATGGACCCATCTTCCCTTCTGCCCGGGAGTTATCGGCCTCATCGCCGAGACTCTTATTGCGTCTCGCGAGCGTCGACTCATCTCCCGTAATTTTTCCGAGAGGAGTGAGCGCGGTTTAACGGAAGTAAGTTAATTTGTCGATGAATAATGAAAAAGAGCGCGAGACTCCGGCGTCGGTGTATAGTGCAAAAAACATTTTGCGAAGCGGTCTCGTTAAAAAGCAAAGTCCCCCGGCCGCTAAAGCCCTCAAGATCCGTCGTTCTTTTTTTCTCCCCCTCCGCGGCATTAATTCGAAACGCGGCCAGCAGCGGCATAGCAGCGAATTGAATCGTCTTTGGAATCCGAAAGAGCGGCTCGCATTCGAAAAAGCCGAGAAAGAGAGAGAGAGAGAGAGAGAGAGAGAGGAAAAGCACCAGCGGGGCCGAGGAATTTTCTCGCGAATCCTTTCCCTCTTCTCTCCCGCGCGCGCGGAGGGTGCAAAAACACGGCGAAGAAAGAAGCGCGGAGAAGAAGCAGCAGCAGCTCCCATAAAGCACGGCATCGGCGCGAGGGAACCGATCCCGGCATAAATCGGCAGTAGCTGCGCGGGGCTCACAAAGCGCGCTGCGGAACAATTACCGTATATGCGGAATCGGAATTCGAAATGAAGAGAGCTGCTGCCGCCGCCGCCGCCGCTGCTACTGCCGCTGCCGCTGTCGCGCGGAAGCGATCGATCCCCCGAGCCCCGCATACCGATCGCGGGAGCATCGCTGGAATGCCGATCCTGCTCCGCGCCGCCGCGCCGCTTAACTTTCGACCGGCTCCTCCGCGCGTGGATGTAGCAAGGCCTGTCCGGTGCTGTGTTCCGCCGGCTAATTTGAAGAAGTTGTACAAGAGTTACACGCGTCCCGATCGCGTGCTAAGTCGTTACGAGAAAGAGGGAGAGAGAGAGAGAGAGGAGGGCCAAGCCGATATCGGCCGTGGCTTCGATCGCCGGTAATTGTAGGTGTAAATCGGACCGATTTCGCCGGCGGGGAAAAAAGCAGAGATGCGGGACTGCGCGCGGGGCGGGGAGAACTTTTTGCGGCTCCGGGGTGCTTTAGGGGCTTTTAATTAATAGCCGGGGATTTATTTCGAAGGACGAGTTGACGCTGCCGAGGTTAATTGCGGAGCGGAACAAAGTGCCGGGGGAGCGACGCCGAGGTGGTAATGGCCTCTCGACGGATACTGGAGAATGGCTTTTGCGTCGTTTCGAATCTTTTGGGTAAACGGGAGCTTACTGCTCCGTTTACACCGAAGCAGGAGCAAGTTCAAATACTGGATTAGTTTTTTCACCGAACTTATATATAATATAAATCCCGTTTATATAAGCAGTAAACATGTAGTTATTATGATTTAGGTTTTAACGGTGGCGGATGACTTTTAATACATTTCTGCGCGGAGGTACTGATTCGAGTAATTGCGGTGTTTTCAATATGGATTGGTTAAATATGTAAAGGCAATCAACGGATTTAATTACTGCGGGTATCGTAAAATGTTTTGAGAAATAAATTTATGTAGCTGTTTTGTAAAGTACACGTTCCAGTTTTAAGGATCAAACGTATAATACGTATAATCGGATTACATTCCTGAAATAACATCAATCACACTTTCAGAACGATGTTCAGCGGTCTGTTACTTCATCAATAAAGATTGATTGAATCAAACGCCGTTGACAAGCAGTCGTTAATTTTAGATAGATTCGTACCCGTCCTTTTTTTTCTACAATTGCAATCAAGACTACATGATTTATTCTATACTACACCTGACACATTTATTCGAGTATTAAAAATCATTTAACTGATTCACAGCTCGGAACTTCGACCATTTATCAACGTAATTATATCTCAACTCGTATAAACTCGAGATTCCCGACCCCTGAAACGGCTTTAACCAAGTCTGCCCGCGCAAATAAACATATCACACTTTACGTCCCGAGTAAAATACCCTCCGAACGTAACGCCGTGCTTTATTCAATCAGCAACAGTTACATCCCCGACGGAACCGAGCCCACGGCACGCATCTCCCCGCGGCGAGTTCCCATCAAGCATTTTATTACGATTACTCGCAATTAAAGCCGCTGATCCCCCGCGCGAATCCGCGGCCGCGACTCCTCTCGTGCCGCGCGGAAAATCCAAATAAAGCGAGCAGCAGCAGCAGCAGCAGGCTAAAACAAAAGGGAGAACCAGACGGGAGCAAACACGAGGCTCGCTTCCTCCGCGCGAGCTCTTCCGGCCGGGGCCTGCCTTCCTCTCGCGTGCGGCCTATCGGCTCCGCGAGAATCGCCCGGCGCGTACGTACGCACGCGTGTATCCTTTAATGACGCGCCGACGTGCCGTCGCGCCCCGCCGTGTTAGGGGAATCGTCGGAGGTGATAAGAGGCTCGCGTAACGCGAGCTGGACGTTGACGGGCGCGGTGTGTCTTCGGCTGGTTAATTGGGGGGGGGGGGACTCTGGGATTTTATTGAGCGATTCGTGCAATAAAACGGCGGAGGAAACGTCTCCGTGTCGGAGGCTCGTTTCGGAGGGGATGCTGGTGAATGTTTACTTATTGGTTGAGGAAACTGGTTATTAGATTAAGACGTTAATTTTAACTGTCGCTGGACTAAAAGTAAAAGGAGCTTACCGACGCGCGTCGAGCTTTTCGAATTTGAAGCTCGAAGCGTCTCTTGAACGACTCGACAATCTAAATAAATGATTTATACCACAATAATAACAGTACAACAGGATGCTTAACAAACGAAAAACGATCGGCACTAACAGTTATGGGAGCGCGAATGCCCGATGCCGCCCGGATAAAGCATATAAGTAAGTGTAGCGTCAAGCCCCGGCCCGCATTATCTTATCTCGGGGCAAAGAAAAGAACGCCGCACACTTCGGTATCTCCGCGTTTTTGCCCCCCCCCCCGCCCCCCCAAAGCCGACCGAAACTTATCGCCGCCTCCGTTATACCCGCGCGGCAAAAAGCAAAAACCCCTCCCCGGCTCTCTCGCGCGCGCCGTTAAAGCGGAAACGAGCTTTGCATTAACAACGCCAGGGAGACCGGTATCACTTTCTCGCGATCGGCTTATGACACAGATCGGAGAGGAAGTCATAACTCGGTCCGTATCTGGGAAGAGGGACAAATCGAAGCGGGGCCCGCCGCCGACTTCATCATAAACGGGGCCCCGATATCTCGCGGAAATTCCCGATGGAATCGGCGGGGGGGGGGAGGAGGAGGAGAAACTTCCTCTCGATAAGGGCCACTAACGAGTCGCGGCGGCGGCCGATGGCCGATCAGTGATTTACCGGCGGCGCGCCGATCGCCGATCACCGTTATGAGCCGGCTTCCCATTTTTCGTTTTCCGCATCTCTGACGCAACCTGTTACGACCGCCGCTCGATATTGAGAGAGAGAGAGAGGGACTTTCGATCCTGTTACATTAGGCGCGCGAGCGGCGAAAATTATAACGCGGCGGGGCTCGGCGTCAGGGGGGTTTACAGTTAGGGGGGGGGGGGATTTTTAGGGGGATCGATGCAGGAAGCGGACGAGGCGCGAATGCTGATTTTGTTATTCAATGGGGAGTTTGATTCGAAGCGGCTAACGTTTCGAATTGGGTTCTTTGTATTCAGCTGTCGGATATTCGGAGGATGTGCGGCCGGGTCGCTTTTGAAAACGCGGCGTTTTCAAATTGGTACTTTAAATGCATGAATCGGAATGCGCGAACGAGAGCTTCGTTAAATCTGAAGAGAATTTGTACTCAGGAATCTTGGATGGTCGGCGCTCGTATCCTTTTCGAAAATTCCTCGTTACAAAGGAACTTTGGATTGGACAAAATGTACGACGCGTTAAACGAGGAATTCAGAGAGGAAATTGCGGCGCGTGCGCTTCCCGAACGGCATCGACTTAAAACCCGAATTACAGAATCGTCAGCTTGTTTAATTTTCCGTCAAAATTGAGGAGGACGTCGCGGCTTTGCGATAAGCGCTCTAACCGTAAAAGTTTATATCTCCGCGGAAAGAACTAGTCTTACCGTACTCCATGCATTTTCCACTCAATCTACTTTTTCACGATTTCCGCTCCGCGTTATCGCATTATCCGCACTCTATCATTCATAACTGCGCCGTCGTCAAGCCTCTCGCAAAAAGCCAAAACCGCGCCTCGGCGCACCGATGCGCTTGGCGCGAAACTAGACGACTCGCGCACTAATCGGCCGGTAATTGCTCGCGGCGCTGATCCATCAGTCCGGCGGCGAGTCGGCTGGCGAACGAGCGCGGCCGACCGGTGCGGCTTTTGGGCGAGAGCCAGGAGGAACGGAGCGCGGAGCGTTTACGCGCGGCGCCGGGCAGCGCTGGGCTTTGGGTTTCGAGCGCGCGTCGCTTGCGGTTCGCGGCCGGGAGACGGACGACCGGCGGGCAGATTGGAAAGAAGCGTAATTAAAGCGCGCGAGCGAAGTTTATGGGTGGAGCGCTTTTCGACGGTCGTTTTTGCACGGCGATGGGAATATGCCGAGGAGGTTAATTGAAATATGGCTTGATTGTATCGCGGACTCGTGAGCTGGCAAGCGGGATATGAGACTTTGAAGGTTAAAAATGACCTCTCGCGCGAGAGATTTACAACGGTTTAATTATTCAAGTCGCGCGGCACACAGGCGAAACTGTAAAAGAAATTTATCGATCGGTAAAAGAAAAGAAAGAAAGAAGAGAAAAAAAGCACGTCAAAATAAACTTCCTCGATTCAATGACAATTAACCTTTACAGTTACCTCCGCAGCATTACAAAGTCAAAGAATCGTCGTCCGCCGCCGCAGCCGATCTCTTACCCCGCAAGAAACTCCTTAGCATCGAGCGAGGAAGAAGCCGTACGTCTCAGTCCGCAAACTTTACGACCCGGCCGCTCGGCTCTCCAAAAAAGGACTCTCCTCGGCAGACGAGCGCACACATATATATATATACATAGCTTCTCCGCGTGGCCACTAAATCCATCGACGGACTTTCGCTCTCCCGCGATGCGAGCCGCGGCGGCGGCGGCAACAAAAGCCGCATAAGCAGACGCCGGGTCATCGCGATCGCCCGGCTGGCCGCGGAGTCTCCGCTCGCTCTTAGACTTGCTAATCGCGCCGGCGACGGGGCGCACGCGCTGCTCGCGCCGCGCGAATTTCGTCGGGGGATTCGGCGGCGAGCGGGAATGCAGGAAGCGCCGCGGGGCCGCTCGCCGCGGAACGGGAAACTATCGTATACGTACTCGCCGAGCAAGCGGCGCTGGAAGCGTCGATCGGAGATATATTCGGCCGTTTTTTGCGGGTCAAAGGACGCGCGAGGTTAGAGGAGGTCGCCGGTGTCGAGCGAGGGGATGCGTTATGATTTAGAATGCGCTCCGTACAGCTCGGGTGTAGGAATAACGTTTCAAGTGGGAAAGTAATCGCGGGCCGGGAAGACTTTTGGAGAATTTGTTTTCGTTGTTATCTAAATTAATTATAAATTATATTAACGGTACGGAAGATATTAAAATATTTATTTAAATTGTAAGCACGAAATTTTCGAAAATGCTCCAAAGTTTTAAATCATTTTCCGAAATTTCGCTTCAATTCGATACAAATCGCTATCTCTCTTTTATAGACCAAAATGACACGTTTTCCGAATTTTACGCTTCATTTTCTATGCTGAAAATGGCCAATAACAAGGATTCCAATTAATAAAATTCATTTCGAAACCGGTAAATGCTTGGTAATAATGTTTTGAATCTCGGCGGAAATCCTCATTGGAACAAGTTTGTTTCGATTCCCACTTTTACAAAGATTTTTTGCATCAAATTAACTCAAAACGATTATCGCGTCAACGATGTTTCTGAAATATTTTTAATCGTCGTCGTACATTAATGTTTTAATTACTGTAATAGCGGTATTTACAGAAATTAAGCACGCAGTAATCACAAGCATCTCAACTCACGCAGAAAACTAACAGTAAAAGAAAAAAGCAAATACAGGCAGTCAATCCGCCAGATCTCGAGAAACGTTCGAGCCAAGAGTGTGCCTTAAATAATAATCCTGCGCAGAAAAAGGAAACAAAGATATCTTCCGAGGCGGCAGGAAGTCGTATAAAATAGACGCGCCCCGAAGTAATAGTTTTGACGCGGCGCGGTCATTATTACGCGGCGCGCAAACACGCATCCATCACGTCCTTTTTCCAGGCATAAATAAAGGGCAAAGGATTCCCCAATGAGTTACGCGAATTCCGCGCGTTAATTTAACGCGCCGCCGGCGCGATCCATCATTCCTCCTCCTCCCCCTCCCCCTCGACGCTTTAACGATAATAAAATAATTAAGCTCTCCCGGGCAGAATTACCGCCGCGGCGATTAAATTCAAATGGTAGGAAGACAGTGCGCAACTGTAAACACGCCGCCGCCGCCGCCGCTCGATGATCCTACTGGCATCGTTTAGCCCCGCTGAGCTACGACGTCGGGCTGAGCTATACAGTTAAAGCGCCTTGCATAAACACGCCGCGGCTCCGCCGGGGGAGAAAGAAAAAGGCGCGCTAATCCCCATTGTGTCCCGGGAGGATCGCCGAGCTATCGGACCTCCATCTGAGATTTATTTCTCCCGCGTGCGTATATATATGTATATATATATATACATATATATATATACATGCGCAATTTGCGATCGAGTCAAGGCTTCGTTCTCACGTGCTTAGACCCGTTAACACGCCGCGCGGGACTCTGCACGTCGGATATATCGCCCCGAGAAATTACTCCATTTTACATTGTCCATCCGCGGCGGCTTCGTTATCCTCGGACGGCCGGCGGAATCGAGGAGAGCTCAACGCGGGGGGGCAAGAAGCTCTTTTACGCGCGATCGCTTTTTTACGGAATCGAGCGAGGTACTATAAAATTTTTTGCAAGAAAAGCTTCTGCCTGGAGTTTTTGATGTGTTTCTAGGTCGTTCCTCCGGACGCGACTGTTTCTGTGGGCGGGGACGGGGGATTATTCTATACAGGGGACTCTTGAGGTTTGCGACCGCATTTTTTTTTTTTTTTTTTGGTTCTCCTGGCCGCTGGCAGGAAGCGCTGTTTTAATTTCCATGTAGTTTACGCTTTGCGGGAAAAAGGAGCAGAGAAAGTGCGTGGTTTCTGGGCTGAGAACCGTTTTCTCCGGGTTACAGCGCGGCATTGAAAAACTACGTTACGTAGCGGCGAGCTCTGGAGTATTGAATAAGCTACTTGAACAAAAGATGTTTGCGCTACGACTCCGTTGATCAAAATCGATTCCTGCAGCAGCTACCGATTTCAATCCGAGACAACTCATTGGATTTAAACGCAAACCAGATCGACCGCAAGCGCATTCGAGCTGCCCATCGCTTTCGTTAACGCGTCTCCCGGAATCTTTCCGTGAAAAATTCCCCGTGCCTCTCGTCGGGCTGAAATTGCAGAGGCCGGAGTCCCTCTCGCGAGCCCTCGATCCCCATTATCCAGTCGCCTCTTATCAGATAGGCTTTTCCCCGTCGAAATTCCTCTCTCGCCCGAAAAGCAAAAAAGATCCCCGGCCGATAGCGGCCTCGAATCTCTCCTTAAAAACCAGGCCCCCCCCCCCCCCCCGGCAATCTCGGCATCGGTGCTCCTCCGTTTCTTAGGCAAAATTTACGAGCCCGAGCAAACAATCGCTTTGGCGCCTGTAGGATCGGCTCGAAAAAACAAAAAGGCAAGAAAAAAAGAAGCAGCTCCGCGGCGGTAATCTTCGGCATCGGAGGGAGAGAGAGAGAGGTGAGGCACGCAGGTTCAAGGCACACTGCGGCGATCGTCGCGCGCCGGTGCACCTATCTCCTTTAAATCGCGCGCAAGCTCTCTCTCTCTCTCTCTCTCTCACACACGAGCGCGAGCCGCGCGCCGCGAGAGATATCCCGGAACGAAGCTTTTTGATTTACGGCTTTTATGGAGATTGGGAGCCTCCTCGCGCGGGCAATAAAACCGCGAGGCAGCTGCTCCCTATGGATTATTAATATGCGCGCGGTGTCTTTGGCTTTCAGCGCGAGATGGAATTTCGGTTCGGGGAAAATCGGCGGGGGGAGCTATTTTAATTGAAGCATTGTCAGGGTACGGGAGAGCGTCGCTTTAGCGCGGCAACTGCACGGCGTAAACACGTCAAGAATATGTAAATATTGATTTAGCGTTCATTAGCGAGCGAAAGATGCACTTTGCGCGCGCCACCGTTACCCGCGGTTAAAATAGAAAACGCCATTTTTCAAAATATCCACTCTGCCGGCATTGATTAGAACTTGTAAATCATACGGCAGGCCAGTAAAATCGCCTCCCGCGACCGTTATCCGATTCGCAGCCCCGACAAATTTCATTGCGCCGATAAATTGCTCGTGACGCCTCTCCCCTTACACGCAAGCCACTTTTAATGGAGTGCCTCCAGTGCATAAACAACAAAGTCTTTGATACAACGACGGAATACGCGCCAAAGTCCACGTCGGAGCCAATCATCCGCTCGGGAAAGCGCCGTGTACACAAAAGCTCCCCTAACTGTATACGCGGAGCTTTTAACTGCCGGCCCGCGACCGAGGCATCGCACCGGCTCGCGAACAAAGGTTAAGCGCGATATTTGCAGTGCAACCCCCGTCGGATCCCGACGCGAGCGAATAAAGTCCCCGCGCGGAAGAAGTCATCCGCGGCGGCATAAAGCGGAAGATTCACGGGCGCCTCGGCGCACGAGGCGCATTTATATACATACGCGGCCCGCTCGCTCGGCAATTAAACGTCCGTCAGCCTCTCTCTCTCTCTCTCGCGTTCGCTCCCGGGACGCATTCAACATTGTCCGCGGCGCGTCGTCGCGCGGCCGATCCGCGCGCGCGCGCGCGCAATAAAATCTGAAATTCAGCGCCGATAAATCCACGTCGTCGGAGCGGCGCTTCGTTCGCGGAAATAATCGCTGCCGACGATCCCGGCCGCGGGGGGATCTCGCTTTTGATATTTCAATGATGTCGCCGACGACGACGCGGAGGGTATAATCGGCCGCTGATGGATTGGCTGCTACCGTTATGCTCGGGGATTTGTAAGCCGGCGTTGGGCCGTCGGTCGCGCAGGTTTTTAATCGAGTCGCGTGGCTTTTCTCGAGCGTTTTGTGGTGATGTTAGATTTTAAATTGCTTATTATTGGTTCTCGGGTAGGGTTTTTGGTTCTCTCGTTTTGTCGCGAAACGAAAGTATCGCAAATGTCATCCTTCTCTCTTGTCGCACGAATATCTCAGAAGTGCTGTTGTCCAAGCGTAACGAAGAAGAATTTCTACAATAAGAAAATAATGCCCTGCACTGAGAATGAAGAAAAAGCCTTGAGACGATGCACAAGAATTTTCAAGTTTTTTTTTTTAATAATCGATTGTGCTTCCGCGCACAGGATCCCAAAATTTCAAAAACTTCATTATTTAAGCTTATACAAAAGTACGATTTTAAATAATAACTTTTCCCAATTTAGGCCGTCGCAATTTCTCGAAGGAAATCGTCGACCCGTAAAAAACGGATAATCACGAAAAAAACTTGACTAATCACACCACTTACATTTAGCTCACGGCCGCCGCAGTCCAGGCAGCTGTCATTGTTAATCTCAAAAGAACAGAAAAGAAAAAAAAAAACAAAAATCACCGCAGCCAAAGAAAATTACACGACGGAGACACAGCAATCGAAAGTGTAATAATATCTCGCCTCCTAAGCCTCGTCGTCCTTCTGCGCCCGCCAGTGAAAGTCGTCCCGACAACGAAACCAACCGTCGTCGTCGTCGTCGTCGTCGCGGCGATTCCGCTCCATAAAAACAGAAAAAAGCCGGACGCCTCGCATTGCCCTCCTCCTCCTCCTCCTCGCTCATTAAGCGTCGCGTCCTCGCCGCTTCACGCCGTCGCGATCCAAGGCCGCGGCTCGCTCCGCGCATCCGGCGAAGTGTCTCCGCGAACGAGCTAATTCTCCTCTGCATCCTCCGTACGCGTGCTCGTCCGCGCCGCGGTCCGCGTTTACGGGCCAGTAAAACCTCGGGCGCACTCAAACGGGAGGGGGGGGAGGGAGACCCTTGAATGCGATTATAAAGCCCGCAGTCAATAAATCGCCCCGGCTTGTCTGACTCCCTGACTCATTCTCTCTTTCTCTGCTTTCTGTTCGCAGTCCAAAGCAAGGTCCGATGCTCCGAGCGGACGATGGAGGTTGACATCGTCAGGACCACACCGCAGGCGTTGATTTACCTCCAGCAGCTGAAGAATTATCCAGGTAATGTATATTGTCCGAGAGCGCGCAGTCCGCGCGGCGCAATCCCGCCGGGTTTTTCACGGCCGAGCCGCGTTGTTTGCACGACGAGCCGAAGAAGGAGAGGGGGAGCTCCTGCATCCGCGATTAATATCTCCGCGGCGGGCATTAATAATTTCGTCGGATGGATCGCTTTTAATTGATACGTAAAGCCGAGGAGCTTTGATTGAATATACATTACTCGGCGCTCGGCTTCGACGGGCCGGGGAAAAAAGCTCCCCGGTCGGTCGAGCGAGTATGCACGCGGAGGATAAAGTTTTTACGCGGCCGGGCTGAAATAATTAAAGCGACTCGAGCTCGGCGGAATGGCGGGGACGCGGGGCAAGAAGGGGCCGAGTCGTCCGCGAGAGCGGGAGAGTAAAAACGGGGGTAATTTAAATGGCCGCGTGCGAGCCGCGTTTAAAAGTCGTTAGCAGATGCCAATAAAGTATATTCGAGTCGTAAGACGGGGCTGGAGGAGAACGTGCGAATGGTGCCTCGAGCGGACGCGAGATTTCCAATTATGTAGACGTAATTATGCTAATTGAGGTTTCAATTTGAGCGTAATTTTATGCGCTTGCTCCGTGAAAAATTGTCTTTTAAATTAAATATCAAATCGGTTTGTTTAACGCATACAAAATGTCAAAATTTACTAAAATAAAGTGAACTGCACAAAAGGCTAATTGTTATTTGAAACGAAAATGAATAAGATCTATTTATTTTATAAAAATAATGTATTTGGCACTTGAAAATTTGAATTTAATTATTACACATGAACAATACGCCTCAGAGTGATCGTAAAAAAAAGTTTCTACTTTCAAAAAAGGCAATTTTTCGCCAAAGTTCCCTCTCCGCTCACATCGCGCGCTGTTCCCCCCCAAGAAACCGCGCGAATTCTAACGATAAACCGGAGCCTCGTCGGAATTTCGTCCACCTCGTCCGGAAAAAGAGGCCGCGCGGAGAGAGAATCTCCCGCGGCCTCGCAAAAACCGTCCCCCCCCCCCAGTCCCCTCCCGCGGCGATTCCATTCAAAATCACTCAGCGGCGGCGGCGCGCGGCTGCACTTCGCGCACTCGGCGTAATACAAAAGCTCCTCTCTCTCTCTCTATCTCCGCCTCTCTCCCCGAGTTCTCATGACTTACTCGCCGGCCGGTTAGTTAGCCGCGGGATCTAATGAGCATATAACAAAGACGTAATGCGGCGCGCGCGTTTCGCTTTCAGGGCCCGGAATGCCGCCGCCCGCCTATTAATTGCCGGCTCGTTCAATCGGACATATAATTGCGCCGAGCGGTGACCTTTGCCGCGGGCGCTTTTTACGCTCGCGGAGCGCAGGGCTCGCGCGCCTCCGCCGCGGAGAAGGAGGGAGCTCGGCACTCTCTTTCGCGAGGATTTCGACTAATTAAACGCGGGGCTCCGCCGCGCGGCTCTGTCGTCCCGAGGGAGGTGCTCACGGACGAGTGGAGTCGCGGTAATTAAAGCCGCGAACGGCCGTTTCGCGAGGGTACGCGAAGATCGCTCGAGCGCTTCCGGCGACGTTTTCGAAAAGAGTGTAATTTATAATGCGGCCTCTGAGCAGTTTATTTGCGATATTCCGCGTCTGCAAAAACGCCGACGTACGGTATAATCGCGCGTACAGTTACTCCTCTCCGGTTGTCGAAAACTGAATGTCCACGAAAAACCGAGAAGGAAAAAATCCCGTATTACGTGGCCGTAAAATAAAAGTCAGCAAAATTATTCATCCGCCTGCGCGTGTGTCTTTCAAGGTGTCGCCGTCGTTATTAATTATCAAAACCGCGATTTACGACGCACCGACGCAATAAACTCGAACGCTCGGGCGCTTTCCCCAAGTCGAAGTTCGCGCGCGGGATTAGCATAACCCCCGAGCCACTCGGCGACATTGTCTCCGCGTCATCGATCACGAGTGTCAAACTCCCGTACAGAGCTGCCTCAATGTCCCCGGGCGATACACGAAAGTCCTATTAAACGCGCAGAATTTCCCCCCCCCCCCCCCAGCCGAATATTCACTTAACCGCCGTCGGGAATTATAATATACAACCGTTTTTGCGGCCGGGAAAAATCTCGGGGGAGAGGCTCCGCGCGGAGAAAAGTATTACGCCTACCATAAAGTCGCGGCTTAATCGGCGATAATTCTTATCGGACGAATTTTACGGCATCGCGCGGAGAGTCCGCGAAGCTCCCGCGGGAAAAAAAAGACGCGAGTCGCGGTCGCGAAAGAAGGAGGCGGCGACTTCGGGGCTGCTTTCTCGACGATTGCCCGCAGCGGAGCGCGCTGTAAAACGATATTTACGGGGGCGATAATGCGCATCTGCAGCTGGAATTACCGCGGCGCGAACCGCGAACGACGTCGCCCCGATTTCTCGCCCCGAAACCCAACCCGGCCGCGGCGCGCATGAATAAGCCTCTCCGATATAATCCTCAAATTTATCCGCGTCCGTTTGCAGTTTTGAATATTCAAAAAACGCGTATCCCCCCTCGGCTTCTCGGAAAGATCTCGGCTCGATTGTATCGACTGCGCAAATACTGCGCGCCTTTTTTTTCTTTTTAACGCAGATAATAGACCGAGAGCCGATAAGTGCGTAAAAGTTTATAGGGCTTTACGAGGGCTTTATACCTCACTTTCGACTCGGAAAGGTACACCGGCGCGCCGCCGGATAGTTTTTTGCGGCGACCCGTTCGCGCGCGCGAATTACGAGCCGTGTTCTCTCTCTCTCTCTCTCTCTCTGGGGGCTTCGCCGCCGCGGCGCGGAGTGTATATAGTTTCGAGGAGGCGCACGAGAGGCGCGAAAAGAAGCGCGTCTGTGCACGAGATGTAACAATAATGCGAGAGGGAGAGAGAGAGAGAGAGAGGATGGAGGTACGCGGAAAGGGCCTGTTTTATTGCTCTCATTACAGCTCTCTAAAATAGAGTTATAAGCTCGCACTTGAGCGCATTTGAATTTCAAATGCGGCCGGGGCTTCGGGAGATCGTGAATTTTAATAACGGCGAAAAAATCGCCGAGCCGCGCTCGGAGAGAGGAACGAGTTATTTATTAAAGGGAGGATGCTGAAAAAGTCGGGGGGTTGGAGCGCGTTAAAGTGATTTTGATTTGCGCGGTATTTTTGCTTACGTTAACAGTGAATTAGCGATGAAAAATTGAGAAACTTTTGCTTCGTTTTCAAAAAAAAGAGTGTACAGAAAGACTTTTAAAAACCTCTCCAAGCGGACGCCTCGACGACCAGAAAATCTTCGGGCCAACTGTTCCATCCGCGACCGCGGCGGAAGACCGGGAAAAATTCGACGTGCCCGCGAGGCCGGCGACTGCTAACGAGCGCGTAAAATTGCGCGGAGCCTCGAACAGTAGACGAATACCGGGTCAGAAAAGTCGTCGGCTCGCATACCGAAAAGCGCATAAAGACGAGCGTAATTCTCTCGGGGATTTTAAAATTTTTTCGAAAATCCCGGGCTCTGATTCTCGGGAGCCGAGGCGATTTCCATAAACCTGCTTAAGATTTAATTACTCGTCGGGAGGCAGTTATGTGCAAAATTGAGGCTCCCCAGCGAATATTGAAAATTAAAAGCCTCTTAAATCCCGCCGTAAAAGCTGGATTCTGATTCTGGAAGCGGACGCTTAGTCGAATGTTTAACCTCAATCAATTTTCGAGCTTAAATAAATTCTGCCATGACGTTCAGTTAATTATTGAATATTCCACTTGAAGTTGACTATTATAATTAATTTTAGAAAATAAAGACACACACCATCCACTCGCCAGTGAAATTATTGTCGGTTTTCATATTAATTTTCATTCGTAAAGTATGATTAATCTCCGGATTTATCGCGCTTATAAACACCCCGCAGACGCCGTCTACTCTCTTACATCGGAAAGCTGCTCACATTGAGAAGTACTTACATTTCAAAAACTAATAAATGCGTTACCGAACGAACAGTACATTAAACAACGTATTATAAATCATCGCAACACCTCGCTCATCCGAAGCATTAAGTTCCCCGTTAATTACAAACTGCCAAAGAAGCTTATTCTTCAATCAAGCTCGATTCTCGAAATCTCGCGAACTAAACTCCTCGCAGCTGATTAAATACCTAATCAAAATTCAAACCTCCTCCGAAAATAAAAAAAAAACAACGTAAACGCGCGCGCCTTTAAGTGCATCCCGGCGCCGCAAAAACATCATAAATCAGCGAAGCGGCGCAAAAACTCGCCGTGAGAGAGAGAGGTGGGGGGGGGGGAGAAAAAAAAGCAAAGAAAAAGAGCCCAGCCCCGACATCCGGTATAAAACGCCGCGCGGTTTTCTCCCAGGCGGCGGCGGAGCGGCTACCCGTCGCAGCTTCTATATTATACGCAATCGAAATAATTAAATCCTCGATCTTTGAGGAATGAAGCATCAAGCTCGTCGAGGCGGCGTGACGCGTAACGGTCTGCGCGCGCGCACGCGCGGCGATTCAATTAAAAGCCTCCCCCCCCCCTCCCCCCGCGAAAAGAGATCCTTAACGCGCGAGTCGTCGTTAGGGCCCCGGAGAAAGAGGGAGAGAGAGAGCTACGAGTCTCCGCGGGCGCGTCATAAATATAAATGCGCGTGACGGACGTTTTATATGCTCCGCAGACGAGGCCTGCAAGCCGAAACTCAGCGACGGCATCGCCACCTTCCGACTCTCGCTGCTGGAGAAGGACATGTCGAGGTGCGGAGTCATGAGGATCACCAACAAGCTCACGGTGAGTGTCGACTTGTATACACATCCGGGATCTCGGGCAGCGGGAAGGGCCGGAGGTTCGCGGGGCCGCGCGGGGGACATGGGGAAGAAAAAAAAATATATCGCTTTCGGGAAAAATCGAGGAGCGTGGCGCGGTTGTGTAATAAACTTGGCAAAGCGTTGAGTCATTGTTCTAAGGTTACATAAAGGCTATTTCGAGCGTTTATATCCGAAATGATGCTCCTTCGAAGTAGCGTCATAATTTTCCTGAAAAAAAATTGTAAAACAAAGTAAAAAGAAAATCTGCCAATTGAATAGTTTTATTATCGATTTATCGGAAGTCGTTGACGACTCGTGACGAATCAACAAAATTAAACGAGCCACTTCCACTTCCCCACCCCAGGGTCAGAAGGTCTACTACCACCGAATAATCGTGGAGGAGCCGTCGGAGAGCAAGCACATGTTCACGGTGAAGTGCAGCATAACCGAGGTCGTCGTCCAGCCGGCTCCGAAAGTCGCCGCCGCCGCCGCCAACCACACAGTGGCAAGGAGGAGCGTCCTGCCGGAAGGCTTCGAGGCCGACGCGTGAGTCATCATATCTTTCTCTCTCTCTTTCTCTCTTCCTTCGACGCGGCGAGCGGCAATTCTCTCTCTCTCTCTCTGTCCCCCCGTCGCCGCGCGCGTCTCTCGATTAGCGGGTTTATTGTGCTGTGGGTTTTTAATTATTCGAGGTTTTTAAGCGGCGCAGCGAGGGAGGCAGAAATTCATTGCCCGCGGCCGCCGATTACCATTTTATGATTGTGCTCGCAATCCGCAGATCGGATCGGCGAGACGATTATTTTTCACTTTGTATATTAAGCTGCAGCTGCAGTAATTAATTGAATAATGCATGCGGCCGTAAATCACGGGGGCCTACATTTCGTTTCTTCAAGGCAGCGCATCCCGCTCGGGCACGCGTGTACCCGAAGAAGCTTTTTACCGTCTGAACACCGTAATTGCAGCGTCTATTATGCGAATGCGTCTTGCCTCTAAACATTCCAAAAGTTTCATTAGACTCTTCACCGTTACCCCGAAAACTAGTTATTGAAAAAATAACAGCCGCGGCTCACCCACCTCCGACGCGGGGGGAAGAGAAAGAAAAAAGAAAAAAAAAACTGGTCTCTCAATCGTTAAAGACCAGCCCGCGCGCGCGCGCGCGTAAAATCAAGCCAGACCGCAAGATTCCGAGAGAAATTAACGGGCGGCGTATAATTTCGCCGCACGGTAAACACCCGCGCGCGGCTCCCATTCACAATACGCGCGCAGCGGTAAACAGAGGGAGACGCGCGCGCGAGCCGCCCGGGGAATCGGTAAACGCGAAAGAATAATAACAGCCGCGGCGCTCTCTCCCGCTAAGCGCAGAAGCGCGGAAAGAGCGAGCGTCCCCTCTGTTACGCAAACACGGAGCCGCGCGCGCGTCCCGGGAGGCGGCGTGTGCGCGCGGCGCGCGCCGCAGCGAAAAACAATGAGAGCCGATCATTAGAAACGGAGCCCGGTAAAGTAGACATTACCCCAAGAGCTCCCCGCCGCTCGTGCAATTTTTCCGGGGCTTCCGCGCGGGGCTCTGCAATCAGAGGGAGACCCGGAAGCGACGGCGCGGCGGAACCGCGCGAGAGGAGCGCGAATATCCTCCGCGCGCGAGTTATTTACGCGCGGCGGCCGCGGGAATCCGCACGGGGGATGAACTCGCGCGGGGAACGGCGGCTTGACACTTTTACGAGCTGACCTTGCGCGGGGAAGCCCGCGCCGCGGGCCGCTCGATGATTGCCCGCAGCGGCCGGAGCGGGGCCCATTGTGAGCGCTGACCTTTCGCTGCTGCTGCTGCTGCTGCTGCTGCTGCCGGGAATGCAGCGCCACCGCCGCCGGGAGAGCGGACGCGAGGACGAGTGCTTTTCTTCCGAGGCGCTGGGTTTTGGTTTTGTTTCGAGGGGGTTTTTGAGAGCGTTTTTTTAGGTCCACGGGAGAGCGGTGATGGTTTTTTTATTTTTGGGGACGGGGTGAAGCTGGAGATGGAAGCGCTTTTTTTAATTTGGGATTGGAGTCGAGTGAGGAGCTTTATTTTTTATTTTAAGGAAAATGATTGTACTTGAGAAGTGCAAGTAAATGACGATTAAATCTTAAAAATAGCTAAAAAATCTTGCAATTATAAAAATAATATGTGCAATTATTAATTTATCGGTCTGAAAAGTCGATTTATCGTTCGCGTGCAGAAAAAAGTCTCAAATCAATCATTAAATTAAAATAAACCCCGAGAAACGATACAAGTTTTTACCTCCGAGTAACATTAACTCCGTCCATTCAGTACACCGAATACCGGCCTCCCCTCGCCGCTCGTTTTCATTAACTTTTTAACTCCGCGCTCTCCTCGCGCGCGTCGCTCCGAAAGCTCCTCGGCAAGAAAGGGCGCCGCGGAGATATGGCCCCCGGGATCCATTCCGCGACGCGACTCCGCTCCGCTCGGACGTGTCGATCGATCGACGGGGCTTTTTGTCGCCCCGGCGATTTTTCCGATTACCCGTTCGGGCTTCGAGCGACGTAACAGTAACCGAGCCGCAGCTGATTGACTCCGAGCGCCGAGATATGAGCGCGACAAAAACGGGTATACGACGGCTTTTTGAATCGAGTTTCTTTGGGGGGGCGGGGGGGCTTTCGATATCCTCGTGCTTTCATTTGCATAACTCGGGTATTGATATCGCGACGACGGAAGATGGCGGCGGCGAATCGCGATGCTCGCTGTGCCGTTAAATCTGGCGAAAAAATCGGGACTTTTTGCCGCTCGTCGAGCAATGTCTGATGTAACGTTACGACGCTGTAATCAGCTCGTTATATCGAAATTGTAAATAGTTTCGTATTCTGTCAAATTAAACGGCTGTAAAATTAAAAACCGATCTCCCGGCGAGTCGGGGGGGAAAATAGGGGAAAATGCCCGCGAGCGCCTTTATTGAAAGTAAAATTTATGCCGCCGTAAAAGTAAAGGGCGAAATTTACGGCGATGAAACCGATCCGATCTATTCTTTTAGCGTGATTTATTAGATTTTTAACGATCGGCCGTCGACGGGCGGCTCATAATTAAAAGGCGGATCTCTTTGCCGACGCGGCCGGCGCACTTAAATCCTGCGCGCCGCGGATTCGTGCAGCTCCGGATCTGCCCGTTGAGCTCGAAGCGGGACGAGGCTGCTTTGCATTCGAATCTTATCGGGATCGGGTGACTTTGGCGGAAAAACTTGTCCGGCCTAATTTTTCCTGCCCGTCAATGAATTTATACGGCGCATAAAGCAAATTGCGATCCGCCTTCGGGGAATTTCTTGGGCGCTTCCTCCTCGGAACTTGTTCATACATATATGCAGTTTTCAGTTTTGCCCCATTAACTTTTGCATAATTGTTATTTCCTGTACCGATTTTCATTGGCATTTTAGTTTAATTGGAGTCTCGTTCTCCAAATCTTGGTCGATTCCGAATGCAACTGTAACGCGATTTCGACCAGTTATCAATTTCGACCGTTCGGCAATGAGTCTAATCAACCTCCCAACCTTCGCCCAACAACAGTAAAGCCTTCCCTCCGCTCTCCAGCGCAATCCATCCGGCTGCTCTCTTTCTCCGCCGAGGAGCGACAATGCGAGAAAGAGACGGCAGGCGGGCAGGCGCAGCGCTCTCTCCCTGCCTCCTCGGCGTCTCGGGAGGAAGGTCGTTACGCACGAGATCTCGCTTTAACGAGTGGCCGCGGAGAGGGCACGTACAAAGCGGCAGAAAAAGAGCCGGGAGCGAAGAGAAAAAAAAACGAGGGAAGAGGCCGCGCGAGAGGATATATCTGGCTAAGTAGCCGGACAGCGGCGCTGTGCGCCACCGTCCGCGCGTTCGAATCGATTCCCCGTCGATACGCGTATCATACGCGTACACGCCGCGCGGAAACTCGCCGCGGAAACCGTAATTTCCCGCCTCGGAAGAGGATCGCGCCACGCTCCGCGAACGCGGCGGAGCTGCCCCGATGAATAATTGAAACAATACGTTGCCGGCGAGCGAATTTCAGGTAATTAGTCGACGAGCGCTCCTCGCGCCCGAGCGTCGAGGGGGCAAAAAGAGCATCAGCGCCGCGCGCGCGCGCGCCCGCGAGGTTCATAAGCGCGGATTAAGGCCCCGGCGCGCCGAGGGCTACTCACGCTCCCCCCCTCCCCGCCGCTCTTCCAATTCCATTAGGTTTTAATGCGCGTTATAATAAGGCGGGAGAGAGAGAGAGGTCTAATGCGGATCGCGGCTTCCCCCGTCACGGGCCGCGGTGTTTGCGCAAGGCTGTCGGAGGAGGCAATTTACTCGCGAGCGTTTTAAGCTCGTCGACGCTGACGCCTGCCGCGCTTTTTCAGGGCCTGCTCGCGACGGGGAGGCGGCGGCTGATTGAGAAGCCGTTTCCCGATGGGGGAAGGCCGACGGTGTTCGCTCGGGGTATTATGCTGTTTGCGGTGTACGTATTACCGGCGAATGCTGATAGTCGCGAGCGGCTTACGGTAAGCTGCTTATACTTTCGCGGACGATGCTGGCTCGAGCGCTTGCTCCTTGATTGTTAAATAAATACGAGTAACAGATGAGCCGGTTATCTATTAGTAAACTCCGACGCGGCAGAAATTAGGCTTCACTCGTGATTCGTGAAAAAAAAAAAAGAAGGATCCACCGTCGGAAGCTTCGCGCGCCGCGCACTTGACGCTCCCAATTACGCGGCGCGTTTCGTGTCTCTCCGCGAGTCCCGTAAACGCGGCGCGCGCGCGCGCAAGAACAGCTGACTAACCCGGTTTTTGATAAGCGACGTCGGGGAAAAACGAGTCCGCTTCCCGGGGTGGATCCGCGGCGCAAAGAACGAGAGAGAGCAAAAAGACGAGCCGCGTTTCGCCTCGATCTGGGTTGGATCTTCCCATAACGAGAGAAATAACTGTCGCGCGGGCATATCTCGCCTCGCCTTATTGCGTCGCGCGTCTTTGCCCGCGAAATAACCGCGACGCCGGCCGGATGGCGAGATTACTTAACCGGTAATTAAAGATCTCCGCTCGGCGATGAAGCGGGCGATTTAAATGGCCCCTCTAATGGCACTCGTCACTTTCCCCCGAAAATATCCTCGCTGAAAAACGAATTCGGGATCTAGCGGCCGGCTGGTTAATTTGCGAGGGGAGAGATGGAGCGCGCCGTCATCAGTCGCTCTTTACGCGTTTCATAAAGCAGCCTCAATTTTCCGCGCGCTTAAATACCGGAGGAACGGCCCGTAACTCGCGGCGGCGCAAAAAACAAAGGCCGCCTTAACGGCGTTCACCAAGCGCGAAACCCCCCCAGCCCACCTTCCTCCTGTCAAAAGGCGCGCGCTACGGCCGAAAGCGATCGCGCTCATTAGAATAGGTGCGCGCGCGCGCGCGCGTTCCGCCGAGCCACCCGGCTGAATAAATCGCGAGCAATCGCCATCCTAAATCTGCGGCCTAGTCGGAAATGCTCCCTCTCTCTCTCTCTCGCTCGCGCGCGCGTGAACGCTATCGCCCCGAGAGGGGAAAGATACCGCGAGCGCGGCCGCGGCGGGGGGATAATGTAAGGTCTGTGTTTTGAATTGCATCGGCGCCGCGCGAGCTTTTGACTCCCTCCCTCCGGCCGGCCTTGTCGGTACGTAAATTCCGCGTTCCTCGGAAATATTGGAAGCCCGAGCCGCGTGTAAAGCTCGGCGGGGCGGGGGGGGGGGAATATTACACTTAATTAGCGTTAGAAAAAAAGGCGCCCGGAGTATTAAAGTGCCGGGGAGAGAGAGAGGCCGATACGCCCCGGCTTATCGTGGGGATTTACTAACCGGTTCGTAATAAACTGGTTTAGAAAAATCGCCGGAAATACATTGCCGCTCGCCGGGATACTCTTTTTTACGGATATACGGGAATCGGCCGGAGTTTATCAGCTGCGGTTTTTGCGCTCGGAGGAGGGGGGGGGGGGAGGGGGAGAGATAGGATCAAATTGAATACAATAATTGCCGAGATCTGGCCGGGACGGCGTAAATAATCGATTTACCCATTTAACTGTTATTGGCAAAGGTGTGCGTTACTATTTAGGAGACGCGAGGAAGCGCGGAAAAAGTGGACTCCGGCCCGCCGCGCGGAGAGGTCGGCTTATTAGCATTGCGCGGCTAAATTCCGAGCTATAAAGTCTCACAATGCTGTGTACACTCTGTTAAGATAATTAGTTTCTTTATATAAGTGTGCGCCGCCCTTTTTTTTTATTCGAGCCCGCTGCTATTTGCATATTGCGCGTCGGGAAGAGCGCCGGGAAAATTTTAATGCAATTTACACTTTACAAGCTATATTGCCCGTAAAGGTATAAAAGCCTCGTGTTAGTTATATAAATTACAATTAATAAATTTTATAGTTTCTGCTTGGTGCGCTCGCGAAACACGCTAAAGAATAATTTATTGTAATATTTTTATGAATTATTTATGTACATATCTTTCTTGCAACAAAACTCATTTCGTTATGTACCTCGCAACAAAGTCCAAACGTCTTTCATCACTCGAAGAGCGAAAGCATAATATGCCACTGGAATAACATCTGCAGAAAATAATAATTCTTCTGAATTGACACCTTTTCCAACCAAAATCCGAATTGGCACCTTCTTCAAGCAGAATCTGAATCGACACCTTCTCCGAACAGAATCTGAATTGACACCTCATTCCACCGAATCGTCGATATACCAAATCGGCGCTTTCTCCACCCCCTCGTCTCGTCGAATCTCCCAAACAGAAACGTCCTCTACGATCCGTCCCCCCAAAAAAAGTCGTCCTCGCGCGAGCCACCACCCGGCCATCAGTCGGCGGCTCGATCCGAACGCCCTTCGTTGGCACGCGGCATCATCAGACACGGCCCGGCGCTTCTGCCCGCCGATCGACGGCTCGAATTCCCGTCCCTCCCTCGGAAGCGCGCGTAAAATATATAGCCGCCGGTCGGATTAGAGGCCGCGATCGCGCAGCGGGAGAGTCCCGCTCCGATCAAAGGGGCCAGTGTTCCCTCCGCGCTCCGTGTCCCCCCCCCCCCCTCCCTCGCTCTTTCTCTCCGATCCGCGCGGCTCTCTTGCTCGGCGATATTCCCGAGGTATGTACACACCCCTATTTATCTATCGGCGGAGGGAGAGGTCGGGGATTTTTCGACGAGGATGGTAAATGTGCGTGTGCGTTTGTGGGTTTTTGAGGCTTGTAGAGCGCCGCGGGGGAAGGTTTATTGGCGGCGGTCTGGATTTTTGTACGGGGTTTTTATTAAAGATGCAGGGGAATTAATGTAATGCCTCTTCGGGAATAGAATTTACGGCACTGTTTTGCAGGGCATTTTTACGGTTTCTCTAATTTTAAATTTACGTAGATTTTAAAAGGTGTGCAAGTGTAATTTGTTTTTTAATAAACACACCTGAATTTTCATCAATTTGTTTTAAACTTGACTTTTCCCGTACTGCGTTCTCTTCGAAAATTAGTAAGCAAGTTCATTTAAATAATTTGTATTACAACAATGATGTGTAATTATAATTTTTCCATTTGTGCTTAAATGAAACGTTGCTCTGGATGATATTGATTCCTGACTTTTCAAAGAAATTTAAACTATACATTAGTATGATTGTATCAAAAAGAAAAGCTTCAATTTTTTCTGATAAGCGCAATTTGCATATTCTGATAGGTAGTCGCATTCAATGAAACCTTAAGTAAATTTCCCTCTCAAGTGCATTCGATTCTCCGCATGTTCAACCTCAGACTGCAATTTATCTATCGCAAGCGGAGATAAAAAGTAACTCCCAGATAAAACAATGCGAAGCCACTCGAGAGTCCGACTAATGGCCGACGCGGCCACTAATCGATTCGGAAATCTCGAACGTCCGTAGGAATAATTCGTCACGCAATAATCGACCGACTCCACGGCTGATTAATCGCCCGGCGAGGATCCGAGGCAGCGTATATGACTCGCCTCGTTTGTAAACAAAACTCGATCGTCCGCAAAAACGGGAACCGATCCCCGCGCGCACGATAACAAGACGTAAAAGAGAGCCGGCCGAATGAATCGGCGCGATGAAGTGCGCGCCGAACGATAAAACGCAGAAACAGCGCCCATAGTCTTCTTCAAACAGCATATTAAAACCCGATACAATCCCCATTACCTCTCTCTCTCTCTCTCTCCTTCTCTCTCCCCTTTTTGCCGATAAACGGCTTTTCGCGCCGAACATCGACAACGCGCGCAGGAACTCTTTTCCCGCTCTCTCTCTCTCTCTCGCTCGAGCAGTCCATCCATTACGCGCACTTAAGCCGCGCGCGGCAAATAGGAATTCCTATCGGATGTTCCGCTCTCTCTCTCTCGCTCTCTTGCTCAAACAGTTCTTTACGATCTCGGGGGGGCCTTTGTCAGGTGTCTTGCAAATGCCGAGCGCTGTTTTCGTAATTAAACCGATGTAGCGGCCTCGATCTCGTCTCCCTCTCTCTCTCTCTTTCTCTCTCTCGGCGAGGAAGGGCCGCGCCCGCTGGGAAGGTACAAATTATCGTAACGAGAACGTATTGCAGTCGGGGCCGCGAGATAATTCCGCTCTTTAAATAAGGCGCGATGTGCTGCGCCGAGCTCGTCGGTATCGGAGGGCGATTCGGTCTGCTCGTTTTTTGAGATGGGTGGCGCGGCCGGCTTCGCGGCGCAGGGAGCTGTTAAGTTGTAAGCAAATTGTGCCGAGATGGGGGGGTTTATTTTTTTCAGCCGGGGAAGGGTGATGATTTGGTCGGGATTATGACGTTGGATTTATGAATGGACGCCGGGCTTTTGTCGATTATTAAGAGAGCGAGCGCTTCGGAGGATTATTGAGCCGTTTGAAATTTGTACTTTTATAGCGGCGCGTCGGAAAGTAATAGACGGATTACGCGTAATTGAAACTTCGTAGAGTGATTTTATTACGAGGACGAGAACGTCAATGAATTACTTGGAGCTTTACAGCACTTTAGATATTGCACATCTCGAGCAAACTGCAACATAAAACATATAAAGGGATTCTTATTACCTCTTCTTCCCTAAGAATTTACGAGATCTTAACGACAAAAAGAACCGGGCGAATAAATTCCAGCCGCGACGGAAACGGCTTATAACAATGCTCTCCGATCCCATTCCAGAAACACGCCGGTCCTGGGCATGCTGGAGGGCAACGCGTCGGAGCCGAAGCTGCTGTTCAACGTCCGGCAGGGCAACAAGATCATCAAGGACGAGTTGGTCGTCAAGCCGGGAACGCCGCTGCAGATGGAAATATATCTGAGCGAGGAGGCGGCCAAGGTCTACGGGCTCCTGGTGACTCACATGCAGGTCACCGACACCAAGGACCAGGAGGAGACCATCATCTACAACGGGTAAATTGTCCCGACGCTTCTCGGTCGGTTTTCGAGGTGGCGTCCGATTTGCATGCGATGATGATGGATCTTTGAGGGTTCAATGTTTTCCCGATGAAAATTAGTTTGTGGCCCAGATTAATCAGTGAACGGGAACTAGAGAGAAAAATTTTGTAGTAAAAATTACAATGGTGCCCATTAATTTGATCGCAGGACTGTAAAAGTCTAAAAAATTACTGCAGTATCTAGTAAATTTTGCGAGGTCGATGATAAATTTTCACACTTACACTTGAATAAAAAGTTTCTCTAGAAACCACATGGTAATTTTTTAGATTTTTACACTCCGCGATCAAATCACCGGGCGGCATTGTAATCTTAATTACAAAATTTTTCTCCGCGCGGCAATTAAAATCCAGGTAGTTTTTTCATTTTGCCTCGCTGAGTTTCTCAATTAGCCCGGCATTGTTCGTCCGCGATAAGAGAAGAGCCTTTATTACGGCGAGGCAGGCTCGAGTGCAAATTTAAAATTAGAATCGAATAAAAGGGCAATATCGCGAATAACTCTGCGTGAAGATACCCGGGAGCATACAAATTGCCCCGGCTATCGGGGAAACAATGAACTGCGCACACATATATATATATGTACGTCAGAGTGACTCGGACGAGAGCCGCAATGGCGTATATATATATATAAAAAGCGAGCACCAGCCGGCGCTCCTTTGAAAGCTGCACGCACGTGTAACTCTTACTTTCCAGGTGCTCCGTAGATCCGTATCTGTTTGAAAACTTCGAGACGGTAAACGGCCACTTCTTGTCCGCCAAGTTCCGCGCCTTCAAGTTCCCGGAGAGCAGCTACGTGCAATTCCACGGTACCGTTACCGTTTGCGTGGGCAAATGTCGCGGGGTAAGTCGATTATTCTCTCTTCCCCCCACCCCCTTCCCTTGGCCCGCGAGACCGCAGCGTTTATTTTCCACGCTCGCCTCGGACCCTCGACTTGACGAATGGTCATACGCGAGCGGAGACGGAGAGGCGAGGAGAAGGACTTGTTTCGCAGTCGATGCTTGGCTCTCGCTCGTCTGGCTCCTTCGGTTTGCGGAAGAGTGATTTTGAGAGCCTCTCCGCGCGCCGAGATTTATGGTTTTATTCGAGGATCGAGCTGGCACTCGGAGCAATTGTAAATGTTTCTTTGCCGATTGGACATTGTTGAAGTTGGTTGAGAGCCGGGATGAAATTAGCCGGGATGCTTAAGCGGCTTATTCCCGGTAATTGGCATAGGAGCGCATGTTTATCTCATGTGAAATTTTACCGCCGGGGACAAGTCCTTCTCCTCGACTGTCGGGATTAAAGACAAGAGTAGACAGATGGAGTTTAA
>JAWWEM010000023.1:594203-613053 GCA_035582935.1 Ormyrus thymus
CCGGACTTTCGACCACATGTTTTGCCGATCGGAAAAGGATGCGGTTGTAAATCCAGTAGGCGCTTGAACCTCTTGTAGCGCTAAACTGTAATTCGTCTGCTGTTCCGCTCGCTTCGGTCGCTTGCCGAAAGCACCACTTGGTAAAAAAAAAACTTCGATTCCCGTTGGACGATTGCAATATAAAATCATTGTGATTTTACGTCGAGTAAGAAAGTCCGAGAAATCAATTGATAACCCCGTACTCCTCTTCGCAGTTCGAGTGCAGCAATGGCAAAATTGGATATGGCAGAAAAAGGAGATCCGTGGAGTCGCCGCAGAATGGTAAAAACGAGGTGTGGGAAATGGCGATGTCTGTATTCCTCAGGGTAGATTACGACGACGGCATCCTATCCGAAGAAGGTAAATAGCTTTTGTTCGAAAACAAAGATATTGGACATTGCATGAAAGAATTATTGGCGGGAGAAGATACTAAGTTACGTTTTAACATTTTCACCGTTAAAAAATCATCTCCTCTTATTTTTTTTAAACAAAAATTTCTCTCATTAACTTTTTTAACAAAGCACGCTAATTCGATTAAGCCTTGAATCGAGGAGCACCGAATTCACGTTCACCCTAGATAGACACACTTAATTGCGCTGTACGCAATAACGAACGTATATAACGCTTCGATAACCAGGCGATCATTTTCTTTACCTTCTGTTTCTCACAGAAATTTCTAAATTCATTCGAAAAGGAAAGACGCGCGAGAGGACAGTGAGGGCCGAGGAGATCGGCGAGCAGTTCAAGTACAAGACCGACGGCGTCGACTCGGCCAGTTCCAAGAGCTCGCAAATCTTCGGACTCTTCCTCGTTCTTCTCTGCTTCTGTAGAATCCTGTAGACAAGCCCGGATTAATCGGGACGAGCGTCGGCTCCCCTAACCGACGACTCTCATAATTTGCTTCGCGCGACAAACAATCTTAAATAGTTTAATGCTCGTGGGACGTTTATTTATTCCGGCGCCGATGGGTTTTCCTTTTTTTTCTTTTTTTTTGAGAATCGAGCAAGCCTTGTTTCAATCATTATAAACTAATTAGCATTCTCCCTTGAGATTCGAGGCTTCTCGCAGTTAAAGAATCATTCCGCGAAGCTCGTCGGCGCAGAGATCAGCTCGCCGAACGAAGAAATAAACGAACGTCCTACACATCAAACCGCTCATGTGATACTAAACTAAAAACAAAGGCTTGAGTGCAGAGCCCCTTCGAGAGCTTCCGAGCATCGAGAACGGAGAGTGTAGGCTTAGACGATTAGGGAGGAAAAAAAGGCTCGGCATAAAATAGCGGCAATGGAATAGCCAAGTCCCGGGAAAATGTGTAACGTACTTAAAAGACTCTCCCTCTCCCTCTCTCTCTCTCTCTCTCTCTCTCTCTCTCTCGCGGCGAGGCAAAGCCGAAGAAACGAACGGGAACCTCCGGGCGTTTATCTCCATCAAGCCGCGGAGATGAGAGAGAGAGAGAGAGAGACAGAGAGAGAGAGAGCGACGACGACGACGACGACGAAGAAGACGACGCTTCTCGGCATCGGCTTCCGAGATTTCTCCGCTCCGCAACTGCTGAATCGCAGAGGCCGCCCGTTCGTTATTCGCGCCGCGGCGCTCTTCCGGGTGGCAATAATTCGGTTCTTGCGAGCGGGGAGAGCTGCCGAAGGACCCTAGTCGCACAGACACGACGTGACACACTTTTTTTATCAACGCGGCTTCCTCTTTTTTTTTTTTTATCACGTATCGTTAGTCGGACGATTTTTAGAGGTAATTGTAAGCTTTTTGGACGACGATCTTTTTTGATTATAAAATGCTTATCCGATTGATCGGCGTCGAAGTACTTGTGCTACTTACTTGGGTGGACGAATCGCGCGAGTGAGTGGAGAGGATATGCAGTCTGTGTGTGTGCTTCGTGAGCCTTTTTAATGACAGTTATTTCGTACGCTAACTAGTTTATGCGGATAATCGACAAATGAAGCGATGAGCAGAATCAATTTATTGTATCTACAATATTAATCGAATAATGATAGCGGTATGTTTAACCGGGATAAAGACAAGGAGGATTGCATCTTGATTATAATATTATTTCTGTGTAATGTACATGTACGTGTAATAATATCGTCTAATTTTAAACGTTGACTTATAAGCTTACAATGTAACGATTTCAAATATTCGTAATAGACTGTAATTTTGTAATAAAATTTACATGACCGACAATAAAATTTACAATGTATTTGAAAATTCGCAAGCTGCACAAATTTTTTTCCATCGTTTTGCAATTTCACTTAGAAATTCATCGACGTGCTCTTGCATCCAAATTTTTATGTTTATTTCAGTTCCCATAGATAAGACATGGCAACAATAAAGTACTCATTGTCAATCTCATTCCCAATCCCACTTATTCCTTTAATACCTATTCAATTAGGAAGGAATGAACTTGTTTGAATTTGAATATGAGAGAAACCCTTTAAACTTTTTAAAATGTATTCACAATCCTTTTAATATTGTACATCAAAACAATTGACAGCGACAAACCGCATATTGTAACAAAATAATAATTGAGCTTTTTTTACACGCGCCTACGCTTAAAACACTCATAATTACACTGTACACACTTTGGAATGTTCGGCAACAAAAAGTATAAAAATAAAATTAGAAAACAGACTTGATTCAGCTATTTGGCGGGCATTTACATCCGGAAGATTCCAAATTTGCTGTCTGGTATCGGTGCGTTCAGGGCTGCCGATAGACTCAAAGCAATCACGGATCTGGTGTCGACTGGATCGATCACTCCGTCGTCCCAGAGCCTGGAAAAAGGAAAATTGATAATACTGGAAATTATTTAGCTAACTGACGAGGAGACAGTCCCATTTTTAACGCATTTTTAGTTTTTTTTTTTTAAAACACGTAAAGCTCTCCTTGCAAGTAATATGGACATCTTACCTTGCACTGGAATAGTAAGGAGTGCTTTCGGTTTCAAATTGCTTGAGGATCGGATTCTTCAAATTGTCTTCTTCCTCCCGAGTCAGCTGCAACGAAATATACCTTTGCATTCAATCCATAATTTTTTCGAGCCAACTGCGATTTTTCCAGAAAGCTTATAAGAAACAATATCCACCAGCAGCTTTAACAAACAACCCATTCCGATTCCTTATCGAGCGCCAACAACTCGCCCCAGCCCACCTCTCGCAATCTCCCTCGGCACTAACATTTGATCACCGGAAAATGCTACCCCTCGGCGCCGAGTCCACGCCTCAACAAGGTGTCAAGCCCGCGCAAAAGTACGTACCTCCTTGCCCTCCCTCCTGCGCTGGTCCCTGGTAATCTGAGCCAGAACGCCGGCCGCCTGCTCGCCGCCCATCACCGAGATCCGCGCGTTCGGCCACATGTACAGGAACCGCGGCGAGTAAGACCTTCCGCACATTCCTGCCGCAGAGGAGAGAGAACATCCGTTAAGAGCCGTATCGATCGAGGGGAGCAGAGGCAATAATGGATACGCCGGCTTCGGCGCGGCGGCCGGAGAAGCTTTAAGGAGCCTTGTCTCTAGGAGACGAGGAGCGCATTAATGTCTCGAGTCGAATCACCGTAATTTCCAGCTCCGTAGGATCCGCCGATGATGACGGTGATTTTCGGTACTTTGGCGCAGGAAACCGCTGTTACCATCTTGGCTCCGTTCTTGGCGATGCCGCCGGCTTCCGACTCCCTTCCCACCATGAAGCCTGTCGGGAGAGAGAGAGAGAGAGAGAGAGAGTAAAAGGCGCTGTTCTCGTAAATGGTTAAATGTGGAACGGTGCCTGCTTTGCGCTCAGACGCATTTTCTAGGGAATGGTGCGGCTACCGGGCAAGTAAGAGTCGGCGCATGCGGATGAATGGTGCATCGAATTAAGTGCAACGGCGTTTTCGAGCGAGATTAGAAAAGAGGAGGCGCAGTGCGTTTTTCAACTTTCTCAAATCTGGAGGCTACTACTGATTGCTGCGGTTAGAAGGAAATAAAACAGTAATACGATTAAATAGGGTGCAGGCGGAAATCAAATCGAAAACACTCGAGCATAAATTTAAAACTGTTACCGAACCTTCTCCGAATACTGAAATACAATGAATTCAACATTAATAACAACCAATCGATATCCTTTTGCGTTCGCTAAATTTCTCTCATCATCGAAATTTCACTGAAAGCCCTCGCTCACCGGTGATATTCTGCAGGAAGACCAGCGGTATCTTCCTCTGGGCGCAGAGCTGCACGAAGTGGGCGCCCTTGAGCGCGGCCTCGGAGAACAGCACCCCGTTGTTCCCGACTATGCCCACCGGGTATCCGTGGATCCTCGCGAAGCCGGTGACCAGCGTCTCGCCGTACCGCTCCTTGAACTGGTGGAAGAGCGAGCCGTCGACGAGGCGCGCGATCACCTCCCTCACGTCGTACGGCCGCTTCAGGTTCGCCCCGACGATGCCGTACAGCTCGTCCGCCGCGTGCAGCGGGTTCCGGTAGTCGGGGTCGACGACGAGGTCCGGCGTCGGTCGGGGCCGGTTCAGGTTCGAGACGACGTCGCGGGTCAGCTGCAGGGCGTGAGTGTCGTCCAGGGCGAAGTGGTCCGTCACTCCGGATTTTCTGCGATTATTTAGCTTTTTAATTGTGCGGCGTGCGGCGGTCAATTTCTGGGAGTTTATTCGGGGATTTTAAAAGAGTCGCGTTATTGAATTAGCATAGTATGATACCGTTCGAAGCTCCGCCGGTCATAAATATCGTTTACGATCGAGAGCACTGCAAAGGAGCCCGGGAAAAAAATTTGATTTATACCAGACGCGAGGGAGACGCGCCGCAAATATTAATTGTGCCAAGTATCGCGTTGCAAAGACGTCATTATCATGCAAGCCGAGTGCGATCGATAAATTGGAGCCGCGTTCGCGTTCGCTACATAACCGATCTCGATTAACTCCCGCGAAAGAGGAAGGCAAAGGGACAAACAAATCGGAAGCTGAACCGACTCGCAGTGAAGGGCGGCGCCACCCAGCTCCTCGGCGGTCACCTCCTCTCCCGTCGACGCTTTCACCAGAGGCGGCCCGGCCAGGAAGATCGTGCCCTGCTTGCCGACTATCACGTTCTCGTCGGCCATCGCCGGGACGTAGGCACCGCCTGCAATTTCAGAAGGAGAAGATCGAAGAAACAGGGCTGTTAGTTTAGGTTTCTTTTGATTGATCGGGGCTTTTACAGGCGGGCGATAGCTGGAGAAATTGGTATGTCCAGGTGGGTTATAGTCCTTTTGAAGAGAAAATTATTTGAATGCTTAATTACAAATCCAGAATCTTATTACTATACTTACTTAATCAAAATCAGTTTGAATCACTTTCGAATTATTCTAAAAAATACTTATTTTTTTCTCGCAGAATAGCCTTTTAACTTTCAATAAAAAAATAGTCTAATCCCAAAAAGGAACTACAACGAAAGCTCGCTACGAGCACTGAGCACCCCAATCAAACCCCCGATCGAATCTAAAACGCCCGCAAGAAGAAGCCGCGCCGGGCGTTAAGATCGACGGACGAACCGGCGGTGCAGCTCCCCATGACGACGGCGATCTGCGGTATCCCGGCGGCGCTCATGTTCGCCTGATTGTAGAAGGTACGGCCGAAGTGAGCCTTGTCCGCGAAAGCGTCGGCCTGCCGCGGCAGATTCGCCCCGCCGCTGTCCACGAGGTAGATGCAGGGCAGCCGATTCTCCTGCGCGATCTCCTGGGCGCGCAGCTGCTTCTTCACCGTGATCGGGTAGTACGTGCCGGCCTTCACCGTCGGGTCGTTCGCCACGATCACGCACTCGGTCCTGAGGAAAGAGGGTGGCGGTCCGTCAATGTGCTGAGGCTCGATGGGCTTTCGGTGTTGGATGATGGGTCGGGGAGATAAATCTTTTGCACCCTCGGGTTTTTCAGCGAGTGAGACTTGGTCGCTTTTAGATTTTTGAAGAGCCATCTGGTTTTTATATGAGTAATAACACAATTTTACTAATTGAAATGGTTCGTCGTGTTCGCAACGATCCGTTGGCTTGGTTGGACAACCTCTTCAGGCAGATATTTCAAGAGGAAAAAGAACGTATAGCGAAGGAGAATTTTACCTCCTGAAATATTTACCTCAAAAGTTGGCGAGCCAAAGCAACGGAACGTTGCAAATATAATAAACAATTTTAATTAGTAAAATTGTGTTATTATTTATATGAAACCCTAGTGGCCATCCAAGAATCTGAAAGTGACCAAATTTTACTTATTAGATGATCTGTGTGTATTTTCTGCATTAGTATTTTCAAGATTGTAGTTTCTGAAAGAAGTGAGTTTTTCTGCTCGGCGGTAAAGTAAATTTACCCCTTCACTCGTCCTATTCCAGTTATTAAACCGCCGGCTGGAACTTCTTCCTTGCCGTATAATTCATATCCCGCCAGTTGTGAGAATTCCAGAAACGGCGAGCTTTGATCGACGAGAGTATCGATTCTCTCTCTGGGTAACAGTTTGCCTTTACTTGTGTGTCTTTCCCTGGCTTTCCTTCCGCCGCCCTCGACAATTTTTCCGACGACCGATTTTAATTGGTCGACCAGAGCTTTCATTTGAGCATAGTTTTCCTGGAAGAAAATTAGTTTTTTTTTATGATTTTCTACGTTTCCCTTGAAGTTTTGTTACACAATAGGTAAAATGTATTATTTGTTTTTACGAAAATATCAAATTTATGGATGCGTTCTAATTTTCATAAGTTCATTATCAAAACGTCATAGACGCTTTCAAACTTAACGATCTGATTAAATTTCATTTTGTGCAAATAAGCCATTGACCTTCTTTCAATAAAAACGTCGTCTATCGTATTCTCAATTAAAACAACATACTGCGTCATTAGGTCATGAACACTTGAATCTAAATTAAGATAAGAATCCACAGTTTCTTATATGTATATAGAAGACGCGGAAAACGTTAGTCGAAATTCTTCAAATAGTTATAGCTGTTATAATTTATTTTAACACAATTAAAAAACATATCTCACGCGATGTTTGTAGAATAAAAAATAAAACTGCATGCAATAAACAAACATTGCACTCATAAAACTATCTTTGTAAAGTAAGATTATTTCGATCGAATCTTCAAATCAATTGAAGCCCATTACAATTAATATATATTCTTTGAAAATAAAGTAAAAAACAAAAAAAGCTCAATGTGTAATTTTGAACTTGTTTCGTCAAGCACTCAGCATTGGCAAGTAATGCTACCAACTTCAGAATTAAAAAAGCACGGCTCTCCGCGAGCAAAACAAGCAAGAAAAGCGCATTACAATACCCAACTGGTATCAGTTTGAATTCCCCCACACCGAGAATCGCTGCCGGTGGTTTCGACACAAGTCGAACGATAATAAGATACAGACTTGACTAACCTTATATTCCGGAGAATTGGCATCCTGCGTCGTGCCGATAATCGTCGCTTCGCGGCTGAATTTTCTTCTCACGGTGTAAAAATGATTGATGAAAAACCCACGGTTTCGCAGCATTTTTTTTTACAAGAATCTTTTTACAAATCTTTATTACAAAATTACACCAAAACTACGGGACCATAACTTGTCGCGCTGATTATCCACACTATACATATCACGTAAACACGGAAAGAGCACGAGAAGTGCTACCAACGCTGACTCGATCGTGCTCAGCGCTGCCACGCTCGCAGCTGCGCAGTTTGCTCCGGATGGGAAAAGTGAAAGTGATGAAAAACGAATGGAAAAATTGTCGAAATCTTGATTTTCGACATTGCATTTATTATTGGTTTGTATAGAATAATGGCGGGATTGCGTTGGAGCTTCCCACCTCTTTATTACTCTTATTTACTCTTATACATTTTAACGTGCTTGCAAAACTAGATTATAGCGACATCTTTGAGTAAGCACTGGAGTTTACGGTTCGATAAATTTTGAACAATTATAGATTTCTACTATACCACGTTTTCATTTAGAGCTTAAGTTTTTAATAATATCATGTATTTAAGCGTTTTAATAAAATAATAGTTCAAAGATAGATTTTACAGAGTATTACAAACTAATCTCTAAAGTGGTTGTATTTTGGATAAAAAATATGAAATTAAAATAAACGATAGAAAATATAGAATTATATTTAAAAAAAAGGCTCTGTTTTTAAAATAAAAGCTTTTTCTGTTGTTAAATAAAAATGAATCGGCGTAAATGAATGACAATAGAAAGACGTTTGTGTAATTTTTATTTCATATAGGTATACAATAATGATTTACGGGCAGCTCAATTTTTCTTCAGCACTTACTGTCCCTCCAGTCAGGAACGACACAGCGATGGATCGAAATTAATATTCTTTTCGTATAAACTATCGATTTTTAGGATAACAATTGTTATAGTTTTATTTTTTTAGCATACAACTCTCTTGAATTTGCGATTAATCGACGGCCAGTTGAATTACGACGGAGAAACTTTTACATCTCAACAAATAGCTGATGATTATATAAGGTTATGTAGTAAATTGACTATATCTTACTCGCATAGGCCTATAAGGAATTATTCTCATTACATTAACGAGCCCTTTTTAAATGCCGTACTCCAAATGAAAGCGGAATCATTTACAAGTAATAAACATCTGACATCTATTTAAAAACTTTTATATCGATACACACTAATTACAATAATTTTTATTCTTAATTGGATTGAAAAATAGGTCTTTCCTTAAATAATAATATTCATGTAGTCTGATATAATTATTGCTGGTGCAACAAATCCCATCTTAATGTAGTATTATGTAATATTATGGTTATAAGTAGATAGTATCATGTTATTTAGTAAGGTAATTTTTCTATTATACTTAAAAGTACAAGTTCCAAGCAGTTTTTCTCTAAGTCTATGGATATTTGATTTCATACGTTGATGTGATAATTAAGTTTGTTTTCAATTGAATTTCTAGTTTAATAATGGTATAATGTAAATTTTGCATTCTACTTTTTACCATTTACTGTTTAATCATACTGATAATCATGTTACTTAATCACTAAAACTCCATTTTTATCTTTTTAAACCTTCGTGTGGAACATTCGATTTTATTGTTTATCGACAAATTACGATAGTATTATATTGGTAATATTTTAATCTTATGTCGACATTGCGTTTATTATTTACATAATCGTTTTATTGCGCGCGTTTTTTGCGCGATTGCAACGTAAAATTACTTTTGTTGCATTGATCTCTAATATTTCTTAATATTAGTTGAGTAGATTAATTCTTCTGTAATTGTCATTTAGATTAAATTATAGAGTATTATAGTTAAAAAAAAAGGTTATTAAATTAAATAGTAACTACTTCTACGTAGAGTAAAAAATGTCTTGATTGATTAATAGTTTTTAATTTGGTTATTTATTAATATTGCGATTATTGTATTCGAAGAAGAATGGTGTATAATAATCACTAAAGTATACTTTATGTTCTTAATACTTTCAGTAAAGTAATATAGGATTAAATTTTATGTAAAATTTTACTAATTGATTAAAATAGCTCAAAAGATCAAAAAGCTTAGTTATTTTATATGTTCGATTATTATATATTTTTGCCTTCAATTTCTTTGTCGTACAGTAAATACGTAAAATAAATTAAATAGAAGTAGTAGATTATTTAAGTTACCCTACAGTTAGGAAATGTCATGTCGCGAAACTGTTACTGTGAAGCTTATTATGATATTATTCATTACTTAGAAATGCTTGAATATTATATATCCATTTTCAGTTAGTCAAGACTCTACTCGCTTCTCTCTCTAAATCATCAGTTTTTTTAAACATCTTAGAACAGAAAAATTCGACTCAAAATCAACTGAGGCAACTCATAGTGTGATTCTCAAATTCACTATCATAGCGAGTGGTCGATTCTTCCCGCTAGTTCAAGACGCACGAATGCGCTTCAAATCCTCGGGGAAGTTTGTCCCGTAAACAATGTAGAATCAGCCCGCCCGTTGAGTGCACAGAATGCTTCCATATAGATTATAGTCGTTTATATATATAGGCAACAACTCAGAATTCGGTGCACCCAACACCTATTAGGAACCTCGAATTTAACAATTTCTCTGCCCTAATAATAATGCCGGCAGAATCTACAATTGTTGTATCTCAGTTCCTAACGAAGAAAAAACGGTTGCCAATTGCAACCGCCAGTGACAAGGTAGATGGTACATTGTCAATGCCGAAGACTGTGTCCATTATGACAGCGTTCATCGAAGCCAGTTTGAACATCCTCATTGCGTATGCAAACAGAGCCACGATTCAACGTTGCAAACGTTCTCATAACCGACAAGAAAGGTGCGGGAAACGTCTTGCCTGTCCGTCTCCTCGCACGATTCGCCTCCAATTTCTCGGAGCAATTTCGCGAAGCGGACTCCTTTCCCTCGATGATAGCCTTGCCTTGCCAGTTTTTATTAGAGAAAGGAGTCCCTTCGGGGTCCTCGATACCGGAGGCTCCGCCTCCTCGGGGACATCTGTTACCAGAGGATCATCAGCCGTAGCTGGGAGTGCGGACAGCAGGGGCCTCGCACAGAACGCGGATTCGCTCCGGGTGCTGGATTGACATTGTAAGATGTTGCCACCCTCGGCGAATCGACGTCCTGCCGGTCACACCGACTCCGTCCGCGCCTCCCGTGACGTTGCGTCGGCGATTCTCGAGATAAAGTCTTGGTTCGACGTCCAATGAAGCAAGCACCCTGTCTCGCAACCGACGCCTCGCGCGGCTCCCTCAACCGGAAGAAGACCCAAAGTCTCTTCGACACCTCGCGTCTCGTTCTAGGAACCAAGGATGGTCACTTCGCTCGGCGAAGGGAATCCCACCACCGAGAAGGGTTCCCTTCGCAGCCGATAAAAAGGTAACTCAGAGTACCGGGATCGCATAAGGCAAGAGAGAAGCCGAGCTGTCCGATGGATATCGCAGCCGGACGACTTCGGGGAAGAGCATCGCGGCTGCACCTCAGAAGCGCTGGGCCTAAAGCAACAAGCTGGCCGGGCCCACGAAGGCGGCCGGAGCGGACTGCGGCGCGGCCGGGGCCCCGCCAGCTCCGCCGGCCGGCGGAGCTCCACCCGGAGGTGGACCCGGGGGTGGATATTGGTAGATCGGCGGCGGCGGGGCGGCAGGCGTGTCCGGCATGAATTTTGCTGTGGATGCGAAAGAGAGAGGTTAGTTATTGCGGCTTTCGACGGCTCCTTGGTAGAACATAATGTTTGATGACAAAAGGGGGGAGAGACTGTATATTATGTATAGCTGGCAGCGCTGTTATTATTGCTTCGGTAATTGAGTGTAGGCTGTGGTTTTTGGGCGTCATACCGAGATGGCGCTGATTGATTTGATGGGCTTTTTTGGTAAAGTATAAGCAGAGAGATATGAAAGTGATTTGTTTATTAGAAGACTAATTTAGGAAGAGAGAAGAACATTTGATTTTACTTACAGTAGATTATTTCTCTGTATATTTGACTGTGGAAATAATTATTTGTTATATTAAAGATTTGATGCACAGTCGTGTATAAATGGATGAAAGAAATATACACTCAATAACAGAAGCACATTATAACGAAATCAGAATTACCAAGTAGATTACAAAATAATAATAGTCAGCAAAGATATAGAGAAGATTACTTTTTCATTATAGTGGGTACAGTGAAATATAATAAGTGCACAACGTTAATGTAGCTACACAGAGTACATTGATAAAACGTATAAACTCTATCAGAAAATAATATCAGTGTTACGTTTCTATTATTTACAGGAAAACCTGAGAGATAATATATAGATTATCGCTTGTTTTTTTTTTTTTTTTTTTTTTATATGTGATGGATTAAAACCTAAAAATACAGTAGTAGATTGACTTGAAATCAAAGTTTTCACAAACAGCAAAAGTTTTGTCGAACAGAATATTTCTATAGTTCATGTATTGATATGTTATGTGCCTGTCGCAAACCTTTTTATCCGTTGAACCGTAGTTTTTTTTTTCGACCGAGTAAGTTGTTTAAATGTTAATGCAGAGAAAATGTGGAAAGAATTGTGCATTTCATTGAATCAAAAAGAATATAAGATTGTCTATTACTAGAAACTAATAGTTCTGACGGTGATTTTTACAGATTTATTAACTTAAAGTAGATAAAGTAATCTTATTTTAAGAATGCATAGAATGAAATTGATGAGTCGTATTATTTTGTTATGTAGCATTAATACATCAGTATGCCAGAGAAGAGTCAGAGAAAAGACATGCCAAGAGAAAAAAATGTTGTCGTGCACATTCAGTGTCGGCGATTTGCCTCTTACCTAATGCTCGTCGAGTTCGTTTACGTTTATCCGGCTTTTCATACCGAATTTGCCAGCGATATCTTCCCCTTGGATCCATCCGGACAATTGATAGACTACCGTCTTTGTACTTCGTTGCTCTCTTTTTTTTTCGATTTTTAGTGACAAAAAGGGAAAGCAAAGTGTTTTTTTTTTTTTTCAACCGACCGTGAAAGCAAAGCTGATTTATTAACGGTTAAAGGAAATGAGAAAAACGAGCCTTAATCTTTGAAACTTTGCAGCTACGTCTTTTAAATTTTATTCAATATTCTTCAAAGCAGCACATATTCGAGGACCATGGCCAATTATATAATTATAATCATAAACTTAACTTAATGCTAATCGTATTATAACAGAAAAAGTAACGGCGCAAAACCGAAGGATCCAATGAACAATCGGACTTAGACATTACACATTTCAGTTCGCATTTGAAGCGCAATTAATTTGCCTCTTGAATTTACGATTAAGTATAGCAATGATTTAGTTCCCATTAAATAACAGCGAACAATGACAAGCAGCGCCGCTGATCATCTAAATTCTGACGTGGTCCCGTCCATAAACATCGTGTGGATCTATTTCGTAACGATATATTGAACGCAAAAGCAGCGGAATTTTCCACAAAAAATATTAACGAAGAAAAAACAGTGCAGATCTGAATTGTCGCGCGACTCGTCGAAGTTTGCTCTCGTCTCAGCGTCCAACGAGCTTCCTAAGTAATTTTAACAAGCAAAAGGATCTATCCTCTATCGCGGCAACGGTCGGTTACAATTATATCGAGCACAATTGTCCGTTATTAATTTACTTGGTGTGTTTTTCGCTCAATGCACGTAATGCACTCGCCTGAGTTTCTTTCTTCTACTTCTCTCCCGTTGAAACTTGTTATAATCTACTGTACGCCACATACGATGTCACGGAAAAAGAAGCTTGAAACGCGTGAGCTTTTTGATGTAGGCGCGATCGTCGCACGAAAAAACCACACTCCGAGAGGGAATTTTTTTCCACAAACTAATGCACCTTACAATCCAGACAAAATTTTCGTATTTACGCCATTTTTTTTTTCTTTTTTGTTCGACCTAATTTACACGTAACATAACTCTATCAACCGTTTGGAGACCGACGGTCCGATTTTTCCACAACAATAACACCTCCCCTTATCCAGTTCTCAAGCTCGGTTTGTTCTTTATTTTTTTTTTACTTAATCTGGAATTTCTTTAAGTCACAAAACACATAATAGCACACCGCAGATTCGTCCATGCAATGGACTCGGAACAGTAATAATAACAGAGGCAACTGGTTTATGTCCGACGTCGCTGTTCGCTGAAAACGCACGCAGAATTCGCTTTTTTTTCTTACTTATTTTCGGCAATTTATCTCGGCAACTTGTCAGTGATTGTTAAGTCTCGTCTATTTTTTATTCATCGATTTCGCTTCTTATTATCGGTTGTCTTCCTATTCGCTGGAAGCGATCCTATCAGATAAATTTCGTATGGAAAAGCGAGATTTATGGACTCGACCGTCCTTTGCTTCACTTGTACATTGAAAATTATCTAGTAAATTATCGCTTTCTTTTATTCGCTAATATAGTATTATCGTTTCATCGGTTTATTGTGTGTTCCTTCATTTGTTCTCCTCAAGGTTAAGGCTATAATCAGCATCAATTTTTATATATGTATATTATTAACATGTATGTATATATATATATATAACATCGGTAGATAATTTTTAAAGACTTAATTAAAGGGTTACACAATTATTCTTTCTCGTTACTGCTTTATCGTACAAGCTTCGTTCCGCGGGATCGACGATCGGCTGCCGATTTACAACGATCCAAACAATAAAAATCCAATTAAGGTTGCTCAAACTCCGCGTTAAACTTCGATGCGTTGAGGGTCGACTCGCGGCTCGCCAAACCAAGATGAGGCGTACAAGCGAACGGAAGGAGATCAAGGCGTGTGTAATCGTGTGCGCGTGTGCGTGTGTCTTCATTTTCGTCAACGTGAGCTGCGGATAATGGCCTTCTTTGTATATGTACACTTACGTATGTTGCAACGAAACGCCGCCGCGTCGATTCCTGCGCGATTCAACTCTCTCGTGCGCTAATAAGTTTTTCTTGTTTTTTTTTTTTTTTCTTTTTGCTTTAAATGATCGAGATGTAGTCTCTGAAAAATCTGGTCCATCCCGTTCTGTGCCTCCGACGCGTGAAAGATTCGTCCGACATTACATAGGATTGGAACACCTTAATGTGGATGTGCACGATGTGGATGAACTAGCTTCTTTGCTCTCGTCCCCTGTTCCAGGCGCTCGAATCGGTATCCGAAGCGTCCTCCAGCTGTGGCAGTTGTCCCCGACGCGCGTCTCCTCCCCATCGGTCAAAGAAGCTAATTTATCCGACGAAAAAAGACCGAGCCCCTCGCGGAAAGTTGAATTCGAAAATTGTATTACTTCTATTTGTATTCCACTCAAACGAACAAAGTGTCCACGTTCGCGCCCGACTTTATTAATTCCCCGCGCCTTTGTACCCATCTCTCGCGCGCTCAAGTCGCCTCCCTTCGAGCGCGCGAATCGTGAAAGCTCGCCCGACCCACATAAATCTCAGCCGGGGCTTCGTCCGGTGAGGAGCGAACCGCGAGATAAGAAGAAGCCCTCCCCCCTGGAAACGCCAGCCGATCGGAAAATTCGAGGACGACGGGGGATTGGTTTTTCGTTTGGGATAGCCTCGCTTCCTGCTGGTTGGCTTTTCTTGCCCCCTCTCTCGGTTTCTTCTCGTTGGACGACGATTTAAAGTCCTTGGCCGATGCCCCTCGAACAAGTTTATTTTTTTCTCTCTCTCTCTCTACTGTACCGTCTCTTAATCTCTCATTAACTCTCTCTTTCTCTCGCGTTTATTCTCTCTTTCTCTCTCGACTCGAAAGCGTTTCGTGATTATTCCGAGTCGCTTCCTTCGAAGGACGCTGAAAATAACGCAGTTCCACAGATTTTAGATGACTTGTGTTAGAGTCTGGTAATCGCTGATGGACGTTGGGGCTTGGGTCACCGCGATAAGAAAGTTATAACAACACTGAGTCGACTTCTTGCTTCAAATATATGCGTGTTCATGCAGCGCGAGAGATTTCTTTGTTTCATATTGAATTTTCGTTAATTGCGCGGGATTCTTTTTTTCTGTCCATCAGTTCGATATATGGTTTTAGAACCAATAGCATGCAAAGTAGGTCAGCCAAGTTTGTGACTTGTAAACGGGTCACGCTGAAGGTAAATTACGCGACTTCCTTTAGTCGTAAACGCGGATTATAAAGTACAAGCTTCTGACGTCTATAGTAAAGACTGAGCTTTCTTTTAAAGCCACAATTCAAACGTTCTTCTCTAACTTTGAATTTGTTAAACCCTTATCGACTTTCAGATAGTACAAAATCTTTAAAAGAAGTATTTGTCGTGAAACCAAAAGTTAGAGAAAACCGTTTAAACAATATAAATTTACTAAAGCTATCTATCTCTAATTATCTTTTGAAATACATCATTCCAAATGTACAATTCGCTACGACTTACAATTAATCAGAAAAAAACATTTCATGCTCCTAAAGCCATGCAATTAGTAGTTGCATTCTCATGATGCTCGAATATAGGTACTTGCAGGAGGTTTAGTATGTACACCAATAAGCTTTGCTTTAAGCACGAAGATCGTCCCAGTCGAATATGTTTCAAAGTGTCTGTATTAAATGTCTTTGATTCTCTTCCTCGGTGCGTCTGATAAACAGTTTCTTGTATTTACATTATTTAAAAAAAAAAACAGGTTTATTATTGTGAGATAAGAAAGATATTCATGCGAAAGAGATGCTCAAAAAAGTATAAAAAGTGAATTTATTGCTAAGTAGTAAAAAATGGTATATTCTTCTACGTTAGACAATTCCAATAAGTAAGTCTATAATTGAATTTCAAACGCGCTTCACCGGAGCTTCTGCCACACATTCTAGTAGCGTAAAAAAAAAAATGCTTCGTGTAGAAAGACAATAAAACCAATCGATTTCATTTCAATGAAACCTTCTTTATCTTCGCAGCGAAACAATAAAGATTTCTAAGAAAACGTTCATCTTATATACGTCGGATTGAAAAGTAGAAATAGAAGAAAAGAAGAAAGTAGAGTATATCGAGTATAAAGAGAGAATGTACATAGCTTACCGTATTGAGTAGAGTAGTTGAGGGTTCGTGAACGGGAATCAGAGTATATCGGATCGATAAGAGTGAGAGAAACTTAAGAGTATATACATCTAGCAAAAATCTTCCTGTCGTTTCGTGTCGTGCGTTTGTTGAGAAAAAAGTTCAGGTTCTGTAGTGTTCTGTCTCCCTTGAACGTCTGACCTTCCTGGCGGCATCACTTTCCGTCTGTCGTTCAAGCTCGACTTGCAGGGACTTTTCGCTCGCTCGTTTTTGGGGAAGCATCAGACGTTCAACTTGTCTGGGACTCGCTTCGGAGAAAGTACGCAGGGAAGGGGATCGTAGTATAGAGAAACAGACAGACACATAACAACATCGTAGAGGCAGTTTTTAGAGACGCAAGATTTATACAAGTTGTACTTTGCATCGTGTCGCAAGTTTCTTTGACCAATTTTGCGATATTAGTTTTGAAATTGTGCGCGGACAGATATATTTGTCTTCTCGACGTGGGAGCGTTATTAAATTTCTTTTCTCGATCTTTATGTGCACTTTTTTTCAGTATAAAAAAAGGAGACGAGGAAAGTTTAGTAGAGTATATTTATATACGCAAATATGGTATACTTTTTGTGAATGACGTAAAAACTAGGTAAGTATTATGTTGGTTTTTGTCCGCTTTTACAAGATTGTTAGAGTATGAAAGCTTTCGGTTGACAGTTCGAAAAGAGGCGAAGCTTTCGGGGTCCTATTTGTTTTTTAGAACCCAAAAAGTCTTGCATTGTTGTATCTCTGAGAGTTTCGCAGGAAACCTCCGCTGAAAATTCCCGATTCGAAAGCAACAAAAAAACTCTAAGGTCGTTGCGACTCCGGCAGAAAGAAAATTAAAGAAACGTTAATTTGCCATGCTATTCTAGGTGAAAAATGACCAAAACCACGCGAAACCAAAAGGACGGCACTACGTCGCGGAAGAACCGAAAGAAAGGCTGAAAAATAAAGGTAAGAGAAACGAAAAAACAAGGCTGCGCCTTGAATGCGGGAATTTTCTTGGTCAGAGTTTGTGTTCGTAGTTGAATAGAGACAGATAGCGACAGAGTACATCAGCAAATCTATATATAGAAACGATAGAGACAAAATATACAACGGAACATCGATCCAGTGATTCCTAAGGAATGCTGACCTTCAAAACAAGAGGTTTAACAAATAAAAAAAATTGATAAATAAAAGGTATTACAGTAGTAAAGAACATTAACAAAATGTAACATCCATTTTAAAAGGACTTTAGATTACAGGTAAGATAACAACCTACACAGTAAAAAAAAGAGAGACACAATATCGCGTTTGCTACCTGACTCACTCACACACAAATCTCTTCCACCAATCAGCGCGCCTACATGAAGTTTGCTAGACGAAAAAGAGAAACATAGAAAGTCACACGTTAGAGCCTGTTTGATTTTTTATGAGCAACGTTTTACGAAACAGAAAAAAAAGCAGTTGCCGTGACAACTTCAAATTTTTAATTATCTTATGTGAATTTAGAGTTTTGTATTCTATTTTGACTAGTCGTAAAGCTTTAAAGCCTTCAGATTACTCTTTAATAAAAAGGTGCTTGAGTAATTTAGTAACTTTCTAATGAATGCTTTGTTTTCAATGTATCACATTCATCGTTGAGTATGACATCTGACAAGTGTAAATTATTTAATAATTCATTAAAACGCAAACGTCATTATTTGATCTATCTGATTTTATTACATTCGCGCGTTATTTTATACGTGAAAATCGATAAAAATATTTACTTTAAACGAAATATTTTGCAGAATGCTGTTCAGATGTCATACTGTTTTCAATCATGATGATGGTAGCTTCAGAAAGGATCCAGATACATTCATCAGTGGTATTAAACCAATGGTTCAATAGAAACACGTATCAGATGTTACCAAAGCATTGGTCAAATTTCAATATTGCAATGCATGTCATTAATTTCATCGGCAATTACGATATTCCCGTGCACGATTTACCAAATGCAGAATGGTGGGATCCAAAGTGCGACAAGTTCAGACGGCAAGTTTTGGGCGGAATTGGGTTTCTAATATCCAACGTTTAACGCAAAAAAAAAAGAGAAAAATAAAACCGTTCCTTCGAATAAAAGCAACCCAGAGTCCCCAAATGAACCCAAAAATATACTGATCCAAGTAAACATCGAATACGAATCCACGACACGAATTAAAAACAGACCGGCGAGAGGCAAAGGTGGAGCGGGAAAAAGTGATCGATCGCGCGGTGATTAAAACCTTTTACGGATCCACCTTTGTCGACTCCCTCCTCCCTGATTTTAATTCATGCACAAATATATTCGTGGCACATTAGTCTCGAG
>JAWWEM010000023.1:636480-659758 GCA_035582935.1 Ormyrus thymus
TACAGCAGACTTCTACCACACTTTTTGAACCAGACTGAAGTCAGACTTTTACCAGACTAATTTTTTTTACACGGGTATTGTCGATAAAAACAGAATCCTCCCACTGCACATCCTAATACCATCTACAGAACTCCTCCCACCGAATCCCCTCGCCGGCCGCAAGCAATCGCCTCTTACACTCCGCGGATCGCTAATCCAGCCGCGTCTTTTTGCTTCTCAGCCGCTTCCTGTACCCCGGCATCGTCTCGCTGCTGGTCTCCTCGGTCTCGTTCCCTCTGGGTCTCGGCCAATTCATGGCCGGGGACTTGAACACTCACGATCAAGTGCACGGGCTCTTCACCAACTTCACGTGGACCAAGGAGGACCTGAACGTGGAGGAGAGGAACATCGTGAAGCACTGGTCCACCGACCACTCCGACGTCTTCGTCGGCCTGCTGAGCTTCACGGCGTTCACGGTGAGTGAGCTTCTTTGGATGGAAAATTCAGCGGTTTTTCTTTTTTTAGGGACTTACAAGTCGGTTTGCGAAAGTCTGCGGGTCGACCAATTACTCAAAATAAGCGAAAAGAATGCAAAGCTAACTCCACCTCCGCCCTTTCAGTTCGTCTTCTCCATCATCAGCTCGACGGTCCCGGTGCCGTCCGGGATCTTCATTCCAGTTTTCAAAATCGGAGCCGCCCTGGGCAGAGCGGTCGGCGAGCTGATGGCTCTCCAGTTCCCCCACGGAGTTCGCTACGGCGGCATCATAACGCCGATCGTTCCAGGTAAGCAGCGAGCGCAGCGGCGAGCCGCCGAGCGTGAAGAGCGCACGGCGACCGAGGAGGAACGCCGCGCGCGGCACTGACGCGATATTTTATTTCGATGCTCGCGTGACTAATGACTTAATGATTTAATGGGCCGTAATGCGGGTTTAAGCAATTGGATAATCTGCGGAGTTGTTTTTTTTTTTTTTTTTGAACGTTTCGGCGAAGTGTGTAACCTCTCGTAAATGTTACCGGATGGCTATGAAGCTGACATAATAATTACGCTGCATTCTTCTGTAATGTAATTTATGTCGGCAGTATTACGAGCGGCGTTTAGATTTTTTTTTTCATTTTAATGAGATAATATAAGTATCTAATAAGGCTGAAAGTAAAAGTAACTGTTAATCTCGAGCGCTCGTAACGTTCTTATAGTAAATTTTTAATTGATTTTTATATTTATTGGTAATGTCGCTGTTTAAAACGAAGAAAAACCAACTATCGCCTTGATTTTCACAACTATTTAACTAAAAAAGTCTACCAAAAGCAGTCCAAAAGTCACGTCCGCTTCTCTCGCAAGCCCCGCCAACGAGAAACCCCAGCATTTCGTTAATAACGATCGCGTGACGCCTCTGCCCCGCAGGTGGCTACGCGACGGTCGGCGCCGCGGCCTTCTCCGGCGCGGTCACCCACACGATATCCGTCAGCGTGATCATATTCGAGATGACCGGCCAGATCACGCACATCGTGCCGATGATGATAGCCGTGCTGATCAGCAACGCGATCGCCGCCCTGCTCCAGCCGAGCATCTACGACAGCATCATACTGATCAAGAAGCTGCCCTACCTGCCGGACCTCCTGCCGTCGGGATCAGGTAACGGATTTTCAGGTCGGATAGACCGCGAGTGTGCGGTGGTTTTTTTTTTTCTTTTTTTTTCTTTCGTTGATAGGTTTTGGGTGATTATTTTGAGTTTGGCTCGAAAGTAGATTATAAATTTAACGTTAAGATAAGATATTGCTTTGGAAAAGCTGGAGGATTGTAAATTTTAAATGATTCTCTAACATTTAATTTTTGCTTTTTGCAAAGCTTACAATTTGGATAAAAATCGGTAAGAAACGAAAAAATGTCTCGACGTCCTGCCGTACTTTCGACTAAAAGTCTACGCTTTTCTAGGAATGTACAACATTTACGTAGAAGACTTCATGGTACGAGACGTTAAATACATCTGGCACGGCATCACGTATCAGAGGCTGAAGGAGATACTGAAGGAGAACAGGAAACTACGCGGCTTCCCGCTGGTCGACAATCCCGATTCCATGATCCTGCTGGGCTCCATCCAGAGGCTAGAATTAATTAAACTAATCGAGAAGCACATCGGCCGAGAGAGGAGACTGCAGGTAATTCGACGATTCGCGAGAGCATTTGTACAACAAAAGATTTCCTCCTCGATCCGCCTCCTCGGGACGACTCGATATTTAATTTCTTTTACGAAACAAAGGTCGCTCAGAGATGGCACAAGGAGGCGGAGGAACGAGCGAAGGAGGAGATGGAGCGGCAGCTCAGGGAGCAGGAGCGATCGAGAAGGCCGTCGAGATTCGAAGTCATACCGGCGCCCGACATTCTGAAGATGCAGCGGCAGAGCGTGAATGATTTATCGATGACGCCGGGCAACGGAGTCAGCGCCGATCACGTAAGACACTGTCGCGAGCTCTGGCGCGATGAGTGAAATCACGTTTCTACAAAAGAATGTCGTTCATTTCAGCACACGTTTCACACCCCGATATTCGGCTCGCAGCCGAAGAAGTCGATTCTCAAGAAAACCAACTCCTTCACTCTCAAAGGCTTCAGCCCTCTGGTCAGCCCCGCCGTAACCCCTTACACCACAGTCACAGGAGCCGAAAGCAGGTGAGCACACAATTAAGAGGCAGAAAAATTAACCGGATTCAGACTCGGCGCATCGGGTATAAAAAGAAAAACATCTCTCCCGCAGGATAAGGTTGGCGTTCGAGGCGATCTTCCGGAAATCGGCCACTCTGCAGGACGTCGACCCGGACCCCGAGCTCGGCTCGGGCACCATAGGAAACGGACGTCGGGACAGCGTCGACGGCGGCGCCAATCAACCGATGCTGACGCCCAGCCCGGCGACGTCCAAGAAAGTTCAGCTGGTACGCGTTATTCGTCGTTTTTCTATTTTTTTTTGCGCGCGCGCGGAAGTTGCGCTTTTTCAAGGCTCGAGTGAAATTGATGGTTATACAAAGCGTAGTACTTGATATAATAAGCTGTAGAACAATTATAGTTTAAAACTTTTGTAATCTATTTAATAGCAATTTGAAATTGATAAGCCTATTATACAAGTACAAAGTAGACCAATTTTATTAATTTCCCGCGTAAAAATAGATAAGTTTGTACCAAATGTGGCCCAAGTGCACCATGGCTAAAGTTTGGTACAAATTTTACCAATGAGACAATCCCAAACTTTCATAAGCGATTCTACCAAAATTTGACAAGTATTAACAAAATTACAACCAAACTTTATTCAAATTTAAATCAAACTTTGTCGAAATTTCGTAGAAAGTTTGGCGAAAGGTCGCAAACTTTTCAAGCAGAAAAAGAAACATAAAAAAAGAACCATTCCCACAAAACCCAAATTGAAATTCCATCCAAAATTAAAGCGCCAAACTCTCCCAATCCAGTCCGATTAACGAACGAAGCTCGAGCCCCCTTTGATCCCGAAATATACTTTGCCCGCAGCCCCGCGAGCGAGTGATCGACATGTCGGCGGAGGACCAGAAGCAGTGGGAGGAGAGCGAGATGGCCCTGGAGGTGGACTTCTCCCGCTGCCACATCGATCCGGCCCCGTTCCAGCTCGTCGAGAGGACGTCCCTGCTCAAGGTCCACAGCCTCTTCAGCATGGTGGGCGTCAATCACGCCTACGTCACGGCCATCGGCAGGCTCGTCGGGGTCGTCGGACTGAAGGAGGTGAGCAGTACATCGGCGGAGAGGGCCTGTTAGTGGCTGCGGTTTGGGATTTAGCGGGTCTTTGGGGAGATTAGTTTTTTTGAAGGGGAGGTTCGCTGGCTTTTGACTGAAGCCTTCTAAAGTAGCCAGGGATAAAGTTGAATTAAATCTTGTATGTTCATAAATTGAATATTCTTAGCATTATTCTAAATTCTAATAAAACCGTAGTTCTAAGATATTTCTAAAAAGCATGAATAAATACAAATAAATAAGTAAACTTGGTCATTTTCAGATTCCTGGAGGACCACTAGTTTTTTTGAGAAATAATAACACAACTTTACCAATTATAATGGTTTATTGAACTAAGTAAACGTTTCGTTCAATTAGTTCACCTCTCACATTAGTAGGCGAAGTAAGACAACAAAACTTTGATAATCTTGCTGATTGCTCTTTGCTCATTTCAATTGATAAAATCCTCTATTAAATTAAAGAGCACAGCTTACCTTCTTTTTCCAGGGATCAAAAAGTTTTTCCCTTTATTTCTCCGTGAAAATTGTAACCTTTTCTTATTGACCGACCGAGCTTCAGCAAGAAAGGAATATCGCTATTTGTGTTATTACTTCTCAAGAAAACTTAGTCGCCCTCCAAGAATCCGAAAGCTGCCAAGTTTCCTTATTCAAAAGCTCGATGACCATTAGAAAAATTCGAACCTCGCCAACCCCTCATTCAACTTCTGTCCACAGCTCCGCAAGGCGATCGAGGACGCCAACGCCGGCATCCTCCCGACCCAGTTCGGCGGCGACGGCACCCACCCGTCCGTCTCCGAGTCCAGCCTCGCCCGCAGCGAGGGCGACTCGGCCGCCGACGCCCCCAAGGCCAACAACGCGACCCCCAACAACCAGATCCACTCGATCAATTCCGACGACACGGAGAAAATTGACAAGGTCTGAGGAGAGCCTCCCCTCGCGGAACTGCGAACCCGACGTTAAACAAAAAAAAAACAAACCGATTGTGATAGTCGCGCCGGCCGAGCGAGGCGGCGCGACCCCCCGAGCCCTGCGTGCGCCGTGGCCGGAGATTTCGTTCCGGCGTCGGCTGTTTCTTTCTTCGCGAGGGACGCGGCCGGGAGGCGGGAGCTGCGCGAGCGCGGATGGCATTTACACGCGCGTAGTCTCTTTCTTCTGTACTTTTCACCGCGCGACGCGTCTTCGATTCTGTTTTGCTGTGGGAGGAGGGTGCTTTTACGGAGGGGGAGGGCGGTGGAAATTTTGCGACTCCTCGGGAGGGAGGCCGGACGTTGTTTTTTCTTTTCTTTTCGGAGGATCCCATTTTCGCAGTACTTAATTAAGAAAAATGTGAGAGCAGGCGATTTCGGAAACGTTTCAAACTTAATGACGACCGGCGGAAATGCCATCTGCGTCGAGCGTCAGTCGGAGAGGATTTTGCCTCGGCGGCCAGAGTCTAACGCGTGTTTTGACAATGTCGAGCAGCTTGTCGAGGAGACGTCGTTGAGAAGTGACTACATTCGTGCAGTGCCGAGATTGCAGATTCTGAAGTGGTGAAGCGAACAAACGGTCAGACGTTTTGTGCACAGAGTTTTAAAGCCCGATAATCCTGTAAATAAGCTAAGTTTGTATAAGCTACTTCCATTTACGCTGTAAAAGAACACCGCGAGGAACGTGAACCTTAAGGTCCACACACACACACTGGCGAGGCGCTCGAAGCAAATCTACAGTCTGTAAATTTGTCGCTGAATTTTTAATGAGCAAAGGACTCGAAACGTACCCTCGTTACCACGGAAATTTACGCTAGGACAATTTATTTCTTACTTCGATTAAAGTTGCAGCGCCGCGCCGCGTCTAAGGATATAGATGTGATGAAGTGAGACCGGCAGGATAATAATTCTCATATCGCTTAGATCTCATAATGTCGAAGACGTCACACTGTCATTTTTTGCATAAGTACGAAAGGCCCGAGGCAATGATCCGTTGTGCCAAAAGCGAAGCCCAATAATATACAGCATAATACTGAAGTGCATAAGAGTAATTTTAAGTAGCATCGAATTATCTTCCGCGCAGCGAAGGAAAGCTTCGTCTTTTTTTTTTCTTCCGAATATATATATATATATATATATATATACACATAAATCACCGTCGAGAAGCTCTTTTATCGTAAAACGAAGAACTAAGACTTACACGATACTTCTTTCGCTGATGTAATTCTAAGTTATACTGTACGTGCATATACTATCCCCGTTGATAATTCGCAAAGAGCCCTTCCGCGGTTTGTCGAAACATTCTATACGTATCCGTTAGATGTTAAGCGCGAAAATTCTGCTTCAAATGCCGAGCGTAAACTCTTTTTTTTATCCAAAGGCATAATCTGTAAATTTAAAGAACCGTAACTGTAAGAGGAGAGTCTTTGCTCGATGAATCTGAATCGCTCGTTGAAGGAGAATTCATACGACTTTATGAATAATATACCGCATAATTCAACGCGCGAAATTGGATTAATTTCTTTGTGCGCGTGCGTGCGTGCGCATATATCTTACATTCCATCCAAAGAACGAGCTCACCTGATTAATAGGAATTGTAAATACATATCTTTATTAGCTACGAAATTTATGTTTAAGAGTCAATTTATGTGATGCTTTTTCTTCCTTACTCATCACTTGTAAATAGTCTGTATTACGAGGAAAAAGAAAACCAGTAACTTATTATATTTCTTTAGAAATAAAATTAATTATACAACAATGATAATTGAACGTAGGTGGTTTTTATTCATACCCACCCATTTTTGTTTAAAAATACAGATTTAATGATGATTTAATTCAATTTGTGTACCTTTTTCTGTGACAAACCAAACTACATTAAATCTGTATCGAAGGGCTGCGTTGTGCGCCTTTAAAAATGACCTCAGTGTGCTTTTAATACCTTCCTTCGCATAATGCAATAAAACGGACGATATTGATTTTTTATTTCTGTTCGTGAAAATGCACGTAGAATAAAAAAAAGCAACACCTCTTGTGCATCGCTGCAATTTATTCTGCAGAAATCCATAACATTATAAATAAATACATATATCTTTCGCGTACACATAATAAATAACAATCTACTACCGATCGATAGCAAAATTATAAAAATACATTTTCAGATACAAAAATAGAAAGTTATGCATCACGTCAACGCTTCAATTTTCAACATCGACGTAGCAACAATTTACGTGTATAAAATTTTCGCCCAGCAAAATACTCTGTAAAATATTCTTTTAGCACAAAATACAAAAAAAAAAAAAGAAAACGGAATGTACGTGCATGTAAAATTTCCAAAAAGCACACCAATAAACGCGGCCCGGCGATGCCGAGCGCATTGTTATCCCTCGGCGAGAAGCAGAGGCGACGGAACAAAGAGTCGTTTAGGAAACGACGCCGCTGAACCATCCGTGCAGGCACTTTGGCACCGGACCAGGTGTGTCAAACGTGACGCGAGCGATCTCCTCGAAGGTGGCTGCGTTTAGAACCAAAAGCCCGACTTCTGTCTCGCGCTCTTGACCCCAGACCAGGGCGCTGAGGACGACGCCGTCATCCTCGTTCTAAAACAATGTCGTTTATATTTCTCGCTCTTCTGTTCTCGCGTTGAATAATGCTTTTTTCGTCTTTTGGCTGTATTTACCTTTCCTTTCGGATCAGGTACAAAAATTGGCTCGCTCGGGTACACTCCTTTCTCGCACCAGACCCTCCTCGTCTTGTGTTTGGTGTCCACTTTAATTATCTGCAAGGAATAAGACGCGCTTTCAATTAACGTTCTCCGATCGAGGAAAATCGTTGGTCAGCGCAGAACTCACAGTCCCCGGATTCTCGATGTCGACGTCGCTGGAAATGGCGTAGAAGTATCGGTACTCCTTGCCGAGGTTCGACTCGTAGTTGATGCGAGGCGTCTCGCATCCCAAGTCGCAGAGCAGCTCCGGCTTGGCAAATATCTTCCCGCTGGGCAGCCTGAAAGCCGCGGCTTTTCTCCGCAGCAGACCTTCCTGCTTGCCGACGTCGTTTACGTCGAAGTTCCGCCTCTCGTTCATCAATTTCTTATCCTTGAGTCGGTCGCTGAATGTGTCGGGTCGCTGATACACGCTGCCGACCTTGATTAAGTTAACGTCGGGTGACGTCTGAGGGTCCGGCTCTTCTAAGGGCAATACGAATCTGAGGGGTCTTCCGCGGAAGAGCTTCGAGTAATCCGGATTCGTGTGCATATTCTAAAATGGGAAAGTAAATTCGATCGTTCGCATTAGGAGCGTCTGCTTTGGGCGCTGACGTAATTTTGTTGAAAAATTACCTGCATCTTCTCGACGTACATGCAGTCCAGCATTTTGGCGTCTCGGTAGCAGCATAAATCCAGCACCACGTAGTTGCCGTCTCGAGTTTCGTACTGATTAATGATGTGCAAGTAGAAAAAGGCCTCGGCAATGAAGGTCTTTACGACCTTTCCAGTTTCCCGAGAAATCAGATGAATTTGAGTCTGAAATTGAAAAAAACGAGACTAGCTTGTAGTTTACCAATCGATTTACAAAAAGGATCGCAAAACGGGCCCCAACATTTTCGTTCTCGTGCCACTTTAAGCAGGTGGACATCGGTTCGTTCTTTATCTGACAGGTGACCATCGACACCAGAGCGACGGCCAGCGGCTGCTCCACGATGATGAAGTAATTCTCCGTGACGCCGAACGTGTGCATGTAAGAGGGGTTCAGAATCCAGCGCGACGGAACCGTGGACACGATCCTCGCCTCGTCGAACATCGCGTGCTTCCTCTTCTTGGATCTGTCCCCTGCGAGAGAAGCGCGAGTCCGCCGTGAGCTTACGTGCATTATTTTGACGAACGCATCGAATTCGTGCGCGTTACCTTGGGTGAAGCTGCTCGGGGAAAATTGCACGATACTGTAGGCGGGGCCCTTCTTCGTTATGCTCATGCCGAGATTGTAGACAGTCCCGTCGCTCATCACGTGCGGGTGCGACGTGTGGCTGACCACGTTCACGAAATCCGCCACGTTCACCTGCGAGAACGAGGGAGCTTTGTAGGCGCGAAAGGTGAAGCTTTCCTCGAAAGCGAATGGACGCAGTTTACTTAGCGATCCCCGCCGCGCGTAAACAGTTTTACGTAACGCGGCTTGGAAACGAAACGGATCAGCCCGCGCGAGGATTAAGAGGCCTTACCTTCTGCAGGGTTTCCAAGGATCTCGGGTCGATGCGATGTATGACGGGGCTCTCCGTGAACGTGTAGTACTCGTCGCCGAACGGATACACGGATATCATCGAGTTGTCGGACATGCTCCCCGCCGGATTGAACGCCGCGGAGACCCTGAATTATGCAATTGAATTACGGGTGGGTTTTGCTGGTTAATTTTTCGGTTGTTACCTTTCGAATATGCTTTGGCAGGGGTCGGGCACTGCTTTTGTCCCGAATTCGGTGATGACGATTCTTTTCGCCGCGTGATTCTTCTTGTAAACGTCCGTCTGAATGAAGCGGCTTTGGTACGTGACGTTCCCGTTTTTTATTTCGAATCTGGTAATTTAATAAAAAAAAAGAGACGTCCTTAAAATATTTTATTAGTATTTATTTAAAATTAATGTGCAAAAATAAATGATAGTAATAGCCCAATTGCCAGAATTTATAGTAAACTTTACTGCATTATTTTTTTCAGTGCAGCAATGATTTTATCAAAGATTACATAAATATATACGTGCAGAGAAAAACTACTAGCGAATTAAAATTAAATACCCTTTTAAAACCACGATTCACTTTATAATTTACTTGCGCTTTACTCCATTACTCATTGCACTATACGACTGACCTGTGAAGCAAGGCAGAGCTGTCGAAGAGATGATCGAACCTGTACTCCCCGACTTTAAGACTCCCGGGTCCGTTTCTCAGTAGCGTGCCCTTAAGCCAGTCCGGGATGCTGCCGGAGACTTTGCCGGCGATCGGCTCCAGCACCTCCTGCTCGCACGAGCGCATCCAGACCGACGTGTCGACGTTCGGGTAGTAGTCGACGGGGTCGCCGAGCCCTCGCCGCTTCCCGTCGTACAGACCCGAGGACGACCGCGGCTCCTCCTCCCTCTGCAATCAGAAGAATCGGGTGCAAAGTTCGCGTCGCCTCGAGCTCATCTCCGCCGCCCGGGAGGACTCACTTGGAAGGCGCTCGATCTCGAGGACTTGAGCGCCGGGACGTTCTGGTCCAGCAGGTTAGTGATAACGTTCAGTTTCGAGGCGTTGAGACTCTCCGAAGAGAACGCCCGCCGATACACGTACATGACCGCAGTCCGACACTTATCCGCGCCCGTGGCTTTTCAATCTCGACGCGACGTCCGATCGGACCTCCCGCCGATCAGCCGGCGGAGCCACGGCATTCCGCGTCGCCTCGGGGCGCTAGTCGTCGTCGATCGGGCTCTCCTCGATCGACTCGATCTCGTCCTCGTCGTTGGCCCTGAGAATCGAGGCGAGTATCTGCAAGACGCGCTTCTGGGTGAAGTCCATGTCGTACGTCGGGCGCTCGCGAGCGGCGAGTGCCGCCGCGGCGGCTGACTCTTGACCTTAAAAGGCGGCGGCTCGCGATCCGCTTAGGGGCCGCGAAACGCTCCGCGGAAACCTTACCGCGCGCTCGGCCGGCACGTGGAATTGTTTGGGCTTCGGACAAGTGAGCGCGGGACACGTGTCGGCGGCGGGGAACGTGACAGGTGGGCTTTTTGGCTCTTTGGCGGGGGGGGGGGGAGGGGGGATTTCTTAAGGTGGTTTGGGGACGAGAGGCGGAGGGTCGGTGGGCAGACGCACGTTTTTGGGTGGGCATTGATTTGCCGGTGCTGCGGTCTTGCCTGGGAATAGATATAAATCACGTGCGCGAAGGCGCTCTGAAAATCGATGCTGGTGAAGATCGAGTTTTAGAAACGTGCTTTCAGGCTTAAGATTCTTGCAAGGCGGGAAGCTCGGCTTGCGCAACAAATCTTGGCGGTTAATTTTTAGCAATAAACAAGTGATTTCACAAGTGTTCTCGAAAGAGCAGGTGAAGCTGTTTATTGATATTAATTTACAGTTTTTTACGAAGTCTAAATTAAGAATGGATATAAATAAATATCCGACTAAATTATTAGTGCCAATGATTTTTGTTGGATGACATAAAAAAATTAGTTTTTAACAAGTTGGATGATTCGATGATATTATTATGAATTAATTGCTTTGAAGAATAAAATATGAGACAATTAATTATTTGCAATTATCGATTTTGTTGAAAATTCGAAAAACATTGCAAATTTAATATTTTTATGTCAATTCTTTCCTTTAGAAATGTGTTTGATAAGCACATCAGCATGATTCAATAAATAATCGTTTTCATATTAAAAATAGTAAATTAGATCACAAGGATTAAATAGTATTTTAGTAAAATAGACAATTACTTTTGTTAAACTTAAAATTTAACAAATTTAAGCTTTCGTTAATAATATCTGCCTTACCGACCTAGTTTTATCCGTATGTAGTTCATTTACAGTTTGCTACATTTATCAAAGAATGCGCCACTTTCTACGTAGTCATCCGGAACCCGAAAAGATAGTCCAATAATTTTTCATGTATGAAAAAGCTTAAATTCTTAAAATAAATTTTTTCACAATTTACATGAACATATGTATAAACCCGTTTTATTTCCTATTTTTATTACACTTGAGAACCATTTAGTCATTTAATTATCATTAGTAGAAATTTGCATAACTATAATTAAAAACAATTTATTTGATAAAATAAACCAGAAATACGTAATTTTTTTCGGAGGCCAAGTAAAACATTCGCTTATTTATACTTTAAATTCTTTGAATTCACGTATTGTATTGTTACAAATAATTACTCCTTTATTAAAGTAACTACAATAATTAATGTAAATTTTATTATAGTGTAATCAACTTATCTTCTTTTAATTACATACGATCTACACGCATCAATATAAAATTAAATATAATTAATGCAATTCATTATTCATAAATTTAACAAAAATTTTAAAGTAAGAAATAAATTTAAAGGTCAGTCTACTCTAAACTCCAAGTGCATTGATACATGTTTTTGCCTAAATTATCATCTTCAGTTCCTGTTTTCAAAGAACCACTATAAACCTCAAAAAGCCTCTGTTCCATTCCAGCTCAAGGCATCACTTTCCCAAATTAAAATAATTGCCGACCGTCACGTGGCTACTTAATCAAACTCGAATTCATCGGCAAGCATACCGTCATTTTCCGCGGGATTCGTGGCGACTGAAGGATGGCTTGCACGCCGTCGGCGCATGACTTGTTTCGAAGCCTTGTTGTTTTCACTTTCAATTTATTGTGCAGTCGGAAATTGAAAGTGCTCGTCGGTTGCTGGGAACTTCTGCGTTTAGAGTTTCGTTTTTTTTTTTTTTTTTTGATGTTAGGTCTTGACTTTAAACAATAATAAAAATAATAAAATTCTTTAAGATAAGACATAGTGGAAAGACTCCTCCAAAATCGTAAGTCTTTGATGATTGCGAATTTACATGTGAATAATTAGCGGCCTCTGACAGTATGGAGCTGGTAGATGATTGTAGATTGAAAGAATGAAACTCTCATTTCTCAATTGATTAAGAAATTAAACTTTATTAATTCAAATGACTTAACGTTTATGCCCAAGTAAAGATATAGACGTGTGATACTTTGACACGGAGGCTGCAGTTTAAGTTACACGAGTATCAGGTTGACAGATTTCGGATTGACAGGTTCATCGACTTGCAGACTGACGAACTCACTGCGGCATTCATTGCCAGTGATATTTATATTATTTATTATATCGCCAGAATAAAAAAATGATCGACGACGTCTCCTTATTTGCAGATGTCGAGCAATGGTTTGTTTACATAAAGAATTGCACATATTTTAGCATAGCCAAAAATATAAATTTGATCAATGCTCAATTGGGTACGATGTTTAAGTGCACGATTATTATGTGCACGAGCAACAAACCCGCCACCGATCGATTTTGCTTTCCGATTGCTTTGATTTCTCAATTTAAAGATCGGGCAAATAAACAGTTTCTAATTTACCGCCGATGAAAATTAGGCAGTTAAAAATACTGGCAATTATTTTGCTTCGCTTAAGGAGAATCGTTCTGCGTGCAAGTGTAGCATGAGTTGCGTTTTGCGTGCGAAACTTCGCGAGCTGAAAAACTTATTTAATTTTCCAGCTGAAAAAGTTTTTATGATCGAACTATAAAGATAATACAGGAGGATTAAGCCAACCTGAAACTTCTCGAATCATCAAGCAAGACATCAAACGAGAATGACTAACAGAAGATGAGTCGCAAATCGATCATTAAAATTAAAAAAATGTTCAAAGTACCAATAAAATTTCAACAACAAAAAAAGCCTATACCTCGTTTTCGAGAAAAACGAGGCATTTAAAATTCTAACGCCATCGCGGCAGAATCAAAAGCTCGTTCCCAACATCCCTCGCTCCGACGAAACCCCCCCCCCCCCCCCAAAAACACGACCCCACCGTCGAGCCGCAAGTCGATCAGTCGTCGAATTCCGAGTGCCGCGCGCGCGGCGAGCGACAAATAACCGAGGGAAACGAGTGTCAAGGCCGCCGAGGCCGTACACATGCCCCGGCTCGTAGGCCCGAGCGCGGAAGTGTTTTTCCGCTCGCGTGGCGCGTCTCGCCGCGCGCGGAAATTAATTGCGCGCCGTGTGCGTTTTACGGCACGAAAAGAAAAATCGACGCGCGGATCGGCGCGACTGCGGGGACTTTATTGGGGCGCCGCTGCGAACGATGCTTTGCGAGCTCCTGCCTCGGGCGGGAACGTCCGCGGGAAGCTGAGGTGCCTTTGCGAGGAAGTGGAGCCGAGACGGGGGATTTCTTTTGTTTGAAGATGCAGCCTCTTCTTCGGCGAGGGGGAAAATATGTTTTCACTTTTCGGAGGTCGTCTGAGCTTCGAGTAAATCTGGAGCTGACTGACAGCAAAAGCAGGGCAAAAAGCGAAAGTCCGCTTGATGAGATGCGAATGTAAATTAGTACGAATGAAAAAAACACGAGTGCGAGAGTCCGTAAAAACAAAGTAAAAAATTATAAAAATGTTAGATTTTTGTTTTGATTTTTTTGGGAAAGTTAAGCTGCGTTAAGAACTTGTAAATAATTTAAGAAGTTTCAAAAACTGAAATTAATAATTATCTCTGACATTGAAAGGAATAAGAATCAAGAACTTGCGGCAATTAGCGCTTTAAAAATAAGCTCAAAGCTTCTTTGTTTCTTTAAAAGTGACGCTTTTTAAAAAAAAAGTAGGTATTTCTTAATAACGTTAGCAAGATGAATATTAAAGTGAGAGCCAAACAAGCAAAGCTAACATGACTTTGTAGATAAAACATCTTTTTGTAGAACACTATCATGAAAGACTGCAAGCAGCATCAGGCAGGTAATATCAGGATCATATTATCATTAAGATTTATCTGTTTTAAAATAGAACATTCATAATACTAAACTGCAAAACACTTCAAAGAATAAACTTAGCCAACTTCAATAGTCACGCAAAGGAATTATCGTCGAACGCTTTCCGGGCATTTTTTCTATACAAAATTGAAATAAGATTTCGTAGTAAAAAATTAAGTATATAAATTCAAAGCTGGATTGAAAATTCAACTCAAGTGATAAATTTAGAATGCATTAATGTGATACAGAGTGTCACAAATCTTTCGCTTTTTCAAACACACATTTAAGCACTCAAAAGTTGGCTTCTGCGTAAAGTGGTAAGTTGTACAAAAATAACTTATCAAACGAAATCATTTGATCAATTATAGCCATACTTTTACGCAATGATAAATTGCGGACGATTAAAATTAGCTGTTCAATTGATAATGTACTTCCTACACGTGGCGGAACCATAAATAATTATTGTAACTGTTTACATAATGAAATTGTGTTTTTAAGGCACATTGGCACACAAGTTGTAAATCAAATATACAATTACGAAAAATCTTTCATTGTCACTGCAACTTGTCATCCTGCATAAATACAAGTTCTCAAAATATGTTGCAGTCGATAATTAATTATAATTATAATCTACATTTTTTGACAAAATTTGCAATTTCTCTTTTGAAAAAATTGTAATTGCTTTGCCAATATTCTATTCAGATTTATGTATTATTTACGTATTGTGCATTACCTCTTTCGTAAATACTACCAGAAAAGTAATTACATGTCAACAACCTACCATTTATTTTATGAACTTTATTGATAACCCTCATCTTTCGGAGAAGAAAAAAAAGCCTATATAGAAATGCTAATAAGCCGTAAAGAACTAAACTTTCCATGATAGTGGGAAGGCATTTTACAGAGTTGTAGTGCGCGACTTTTATCAATCGTTTATGCTCGTAAAAAAGCTTTAACGATTAACACATAAGCTCAACATGACATCATAATGCTGACGACGGTTGATATACTAAAAAGGAGCCCCGACTCCGCGCCGAATGTCGCAATTCGAGCATAATGGATTTTCGACAGAACGCTTTGCTCCCTTTTCCATTATAATTTTGATGAAATAATTAACGTTGCGCAGCTGTCATTTACATACAGATGTTGACTGATTGAGCTCCGATTGAAATGCACATTCGATTATAAAAATTATCATTTGGTACAATAGCATAAGCGACAATACTTCTGCGTGTCGCGTTTTTTTTTTTTTTTTAAGAAATTATCTACGTGCTGTTATACAACTTGCTAGTCGTAGTAATCAGCCTTTAACGATACGCTTTAGCTCCATTAGACGGCGATGCACTACGAGCTATATAATCTGTTCAATGATTCAATCGATAAATAGAATCTTCGCAACGTGTCGGTCTTTATTTTCGAATTTCATAAAAGTCCGCAAAATCTACAAAAGCTTTTCAATGTATAATCACGCGAAATGCTTAAAATAACAAATCAGTTTATTCATTTATTTTTTTTTTTTTTTTTTCAGAAAATAAAAACTTTTCTAATTAATACAGTTAAGAAACAAAGGATGCTTGTCACAATCAATAGGCAGTTTCTGCAAGAAGAAATCGCTTCGGAATGAAATGCAATAAGCGGCCTTATTGCACGAGTTATATTATATGCTAAACGGATTTCTGTATTATATGTTAGGTTTTGCTGCGAGGTAATGTAACGTAGCTCGACGAAGCCGGAATTATGAAATTTCTGCAAGTGAGAACACTATTGACTGAAAATAAACAAAAAAGCTTGAAATAATTAAATTTAAAGCGAAATTCATTCTCCTTTTTTATACAAATCGTCCGTCGATTCGTTCATACAGTCGCAAACGAGAACGCAATCAGAAAGCATAATTTTTTACATTTCATAAGTCAACAGCCACCCAGAAGCATTACTTAATTGTCGCGCTCGTTAAACAGCGACGGTTCAGCGGGAAAAAAAAGCCTTTCCCCGCCTCCGCAGCGCCTACGCGCCGAACCGCAACTCCTTCCCGCCCATAATTTTCGAGCTTTATCGTCGCCGAGCTCCTCGCAACGTTTTAAGCCCAGCGGCCTTTTTGCGAAACGGCCGCTTCTCGCGGTATCGAGCACAAGTCGCCGGCACGTGCGAGTCACGTGATCGAGGCGACAGGCGCGACGACGCGCTTCTCTCCGCGTCGCACAACAAACACCGACGGTATATATATATAAAAAAAACTGGCCGCAAGCTCGCAGCTTCGACGCCCGAAATGCGGGACGAATCCGGAGCCTCGCGCCGAGTGCTGCTTTGAGCAGCTTCGAGATCGCACGAGTAAACGGGCGCACGGGCTTGTTAAAGCGATTGTAAACAGTCGCGGATTGAGTTAGGAGAGCTAAGCTTTATTGGCGGCAAGTGAGCCGAGAGTCTATTTTTGGATGTCCAGACGCCGATCCGGGAATACATTGGAGATGCGGTTGAGATTGACAAGGTTCTGGCCTGAGAACTATTTATTTGCGTTGCGCTATTAATAATAATTAGGTTTGATGAGGAAGATCGTGGGCAGTTTTTTTTTTTTTTTTTTAATTTTAAAAATAATGATCACCGAATTTTGCGAATAGCTATTTTTTTTTCTAAATTAAAATTATTTCAAAAGATGATAATTACAGTTCTCTGATGAATGAAGGCAGTATAACCGAGTTTGTCGGTAATTTACATCGCAAAATTTATCGCTGGAAATTGAGATCGTAATTTAAATGGTAAACTTTATGAGTCCCGGCGCGTTACTTGAATCTCATAATTTTAAATTACTTGTTTACGCGGGAATACGGATAACAAAGACTTAATTGGGTGCTCTTTAAACTTCATAAATTTTTCGAATTCTGCGTCACGGTATATGCTTCATGCAAGAGGTATCAACACTTTCTATTTATTAATATTTGACCTTTGTAAGCTACATGGTTTCTATTGGATGTTTAAAAATGCTTACTTGGCTAAATGATGATGTTAAATCACAATTTCCATTGTAAATGAAAATTGTAGGTAACAAGCATATTTATTCCCCGTGGAATTAAAAATTTTCTTTGCGTCACGGACGGGTGCGCGACTTGGTCGCACGGCCACCCGACGCCCTGCATCCGTCGGCTCGGGTATTTCCGCCGTCGGCAGAAAGTCGCCGTCGGAGGAAAAGAGGCACCGTCAGCGAAAAGCGTGGGACGAATTCGTCCCCCACGACGGTTCCTCACCGGATCCGCGACGGCGACGACGGCGGCTGGGGCCAGTCGACGACGAGAGTCGAAGGAAACGAGCGGTCTCTCTCCTACGAATTAATAAAGTTCTGTTCAATCTAAATAGTCTCCTTTATTGCCCCCCCCCACGCACTCCGTAACATTTGAAAAAAAAAATACTTTATTTACGAACAATTTTCAAAGACTGAAGTGAAAAATTATGGACCGATAAAATTTTATAATCTTTTAATTATAGTAATCCCGAATTATAAAATTTGAAAAGCACATTAATTGGACTATATTTTACTCAGATGCGAAGTTAAAAATATTTATGATATTCTTTAATTCTTTAATTATTGTTTACAACCGCAAGTTGCAGTGCATAAACATCATCGTTGTATTTATTGGCAAATTATCCGCTAAGTCGATAATGAAATACTCGCAGGATCTTCTGTGAAGGATTTCCATCGTCAATTTTCATGATTGAGTCTTGACATTAACGTATAGATTTTTAAGCGAATCTTGAAAAAAAAGTCATAATTGAGTTTCCTGCCAGCGCAGAACAAATCTAATTAAAGCGCCTCTTTCTTTTAGTTCCTCGCTTTACTCAACTAATTACCATTGTTGCTACTCGATAACCTCTGGCTTTTTCTTTCCTATCGAAGCTTATTTTTTTTCTTACTCCGATGACAAATTGAATGAACATTATTAACAGGTATATCGTGTGGCATTGCGAGTTGTTTTTCATCAATTGCTCATCATCTAAGTAATGTCGAACCTTGTTTTGTCCTTTGAGAATGATGGAATTTAATAAAAAGGAGTCGAACCTCTGCGCAAAAAGCTTCGCAGTCCGCAGCGACTGCGGAATTTCAAAATTCAAAAGGAACGCGCAGCTTGCTGATTAAATTACTTCGTCAATATTTAGCAATTTTTTTTGAGCAAAAATATTTTAATGCAAATAAAAAGCACGGGACATGCTTGACAAATAATCTTTATTACATTAATCAGTTATTTTTTTTTTTTTTTAACCGAGGAAAAAACCAAAGTGATGTATAATCGTAAAGGAATCGAGATATTTTGTACAAAACGGCAAATAAGCATGAAAATATATTGCGGATGCAAAAATTAGAAACTAATTTCATAAATTAGAAAAGTAATGTAGATTGATATTAACGGCAATTTTTTCTATAATAATTTAATTATCAGCTGCTGATTACGAGCAGGAAATTGGAGACTAACTATTTTTAATTCCTCTTCTATTTTTCCTCATTCCCAATTATTTTCAATTATAGGTAAATTTAATTGTTATAATTCGATCGTTATAAAAGAAATTCCTGCATTCTTTTAACGCGCAGACTTTGTACATTACACACCTAAATCGACTTAATCATAAGCAAACCAAATTTCTTAAATCTTGATATTTATATGAAACCAATTAGCCTCTTTTCATCGTTTACAGCTGCTTTCATTCCAAGAAACTGTAAATTCAAAGATTCGCGATCATTCCAGCATGAAGACGTATTTTCTTTAATCATTTGTATCCGACGCCTATAACGATATCCAAACAGATAACAAAATTGACTTTGAGCGGAAGGTGTGCATTTCTCCTCAGCCGGGCATCGTCACGCGTTCGCGCGCTAAAAAACAAGGAAGGGATCGCGGGGCTCGCTCGTTTGCCTGAGCGCAAACCAGTTTACGTTAGTTTGACTTTTTAATCCACCGGTAGACAATCCCGATTTTTACCAAAGATATTTTTCGCTGCTTAGTTGTCTCTCGCTGGCAATCGAGTGAGAGAGAGAGAGAGAGAGAGAGACTGCAACCGTCGAGGCGATAAAGAAGTCCTCAAATATTTTGACGTCCTTCGGGCGACAACGCAGACTGTCAGATGAATTTCGCAGCGCTTCGGGGAACAAGCGGTTTATTGGCGAGAAAAATTTGGGCTCCCGGAGCGACTACCGAAATTAGATCGGTCTATTTTTCGAAAGTCAATGTTTGCGCTCGCGCGGACAGCTGCTTGTTTTCCCCACCGAAGTCAAGCTAATGAGAATTACACACGGAGCCGCGCCGCAGCCTCAAAGCGCACAAAGGCCAGACGCGTCGTCGCGCGCGAGAGTTCTGTCAATATTCCGCTATCTCCCATCGGCGATCCATTGAATGCAGATGAGCTCGAGTCAGCTGATCGCGGCGCGCGACCCAGCAAGACAGTGACTCAATTAAGCCCCGAACTATCGCCGTCGCGTGAATTTTCCTTTATGCTCTCGAAAAGCATGAAAAAGAAATCGGTGACTCACGCCGGCGAAAGAAACAATTGCAAATTCCTCGTTAAAGAAGATACACAGAGGAGCGCGCGACCGACGCTCGCTCGAGCTCGGACAAACAATTCTTCGGCATTCTTTTTCGCCCGCCTCCCGACACGAGCGCCCATCGCAATCGGCGGGCATTTTTCGACGCCTCGTCCGCTCTCGCGGGGGACGAACATCGGGCGTCTGGCATTCGCGGCGAGATTACGGAATCATGTGACTCGCGGCTCTGGCGCACACGGACACGGACACGCTCGGGGAGCGATCGTGTGGGTCGCGTCACGTGCCGATTTTCAGCCGGGAATCGCCGTGAAAGTGTAAGTTCCGTCGGGCGGCCGCGAGCGGTCACGAGGCTTTGGGAAACGGGCAACGAGCGCACGCGAAGTCCGCGAGGCGGTGAAGGTGGGAAGCGGTGCTGCTCGACTGGGTTCGCGAGGGTGAACGGGATTTTTTTGCCTTGCTCTTTCGAGCGCAGCGTGGGATACATCGTGGAGATTGAGATTGCGTTCGAATCTTTTTAAATTGAACGGAGATAAACCGATCGCTTGATGAACTTGGAAGATTTGCATTTCGGAATTTGACCTATTTTCACTGGCACATCTAAAGCTAAGTTTTAGCCGAGTTTGGTTAATGCAAATCATTCGTGATCTTCGTAACAAAAGGTGCCTGATAATTCGTTTTAAATACAATGTTTGACAAATGAATTTCATCTACTGCAACGAAATATAAAGATACAGTTTATTTAACGATTCATCGACGCATTTTTCAATAATTAAATTGCCTTGACCTCCTTTCAAGAAGCTTTTCCGACTCCAATTCTTTGAATTATCTGCCTTCCACAAAAATAAGTCCAACCACGCTCCGTTTGTCCCTCAACCTCACAAGGACTTACTAGTCCAAGAGCCAATAAATCGCGAAGAAGAAGAACAAGACGAACGGCAGCTCTCCCATCCGTAATCTCCCGGCGGCGTTTCCCGGCTCTATCTCGTCAATTGTCGCCGCGCGCGGCGAACAATTATCAAGTCCATCGGGCCACGGCTTCCACTCATGCCGGCAAAGCCCTCGAGCCGACCGCAGCGTCAATGCTCGCTCGGCGACGCTTCGATCATCCTCGGCGCTTTTATCGAAGCCGTCACGCGCCGCCTGACGTAACGGCGGATTCTCCGACCTTGTCGGCGACGAGTCTTTCCGAATCCCCCGCTGACCAGACGAGGGAGAGAGGGAGAGAGCGGCTTTGAGAGGAGAGAAAAAAGCGCGACTTTAGCGCAAAAAGAATATCGAGCGAAACTCGTTTGGAGCTTAAGGCGGCAGCCTCGCTGCATTCTGCGGCCACGTGCCTGGCGGCTCAGCGCTCGGCACGATTCTCTCGCGTGCACGCATTGTGCCGCGCGTTCGATTAGAATTTCCAAGGCGCCGCAGCGTCTCCTCCGTCCGGCCGCGAGATAGAATTATGGTGACGCGTCTGTTTTTCAAATGGATTTTCCTTCGAGCGGATCAGCTGGCGATCGTCCGTAAACACGCTCTTGTGCGTCTCTGGCGTTTGCGATTGGAAAACTGCTCGCTTCGGGCTCTGGACGCGAGATCGCGACAGGCTTTTCGGCAGGTATATTGAGAGAAGGCTTTCGCGACGCTGCGGAGTAGCTTTAGCTTAATGGTAGTTTGTAGGCTTTTGAATTTTTAATCTGAAGGTGCAACGGCTCATTGGGGACGGCCGATTTCGCACTGCGATTATCGGGGGGAAAATGAGGTTTGCAACTTTCACGAGACGGCGGATATTAATATTCATAAATTATTTTTCCAAGAGCAAAGTTGCACAATGCAAAAAGTGACGGATGGCGGCAGATTCGATATTTTAAGTTCTCAGGATTTGACGCACGACGGACGCAGATGTACATTTATAAATGTACTGCTTGTATTAGTATAATTACACAGCGCTAAGTAGAGCTAAATTTTTTTTAACCGTATCAAACGTCAACTGGGGGTCTATTAAAAGTGTCGCGCTAACTCGCTTAACAACTGCAAATAAACATTGCGCACGTAAAAGGTTTAACTAATTTGTTCGTGAAATACGTTTCGAGCGAAATGACTGGCGTGTGCGCGCGTGTTAGTATACGTTTAATTTCGGCGTGTTGCATCTGTTTGTTAGATGCGATTCAATTTTAAAGTTCAACAAAAATTAAAAATAGCTCGCTAATTTCTTGTACGATCAAACGAATCATTGGCCTCAATGTGCATAAAAAATTTACGCATCTTAATTTCCTCAATGCTTTTTGTCTGAGCGTGTACTTTGGTCATAAGATAGCATCAAGATGTATATAGTTAAATAAACTAAGAAATTAAATAAATATTTTATAGTTTTTAATTCTGCTTATACGTATAAATGGTTATTTGAATCCATTTAATGAATATATTATTTCGAATCTTTTGCGCATGCGCCTGCTGTCTTTCTCTCTTATGCAGTGCCTTATCTTTAAAAGTGCACAGTGCATTGAACAATGCTTCAAATAGTTTAGGGTTATGTCGTGTTGATATTTGGAATGTTAAAAACCGATTCTTAAAAAAAGTATATTTTATTTCATCGTATATGTATGCAATCAATTTGATATAATTAAAATGAAACTGTCATTGAACAGCTGATAAAGTGCAACATAGAATTTGTCGTTGAGCGAAAAAGTTGAAGTGCGGTAATGCTTCTGTTTTAGACAAATAAAATGCAACATATGTATAATGTTACTATTAAAGTATTAATGTATAATACTTATTATATAATACTGCATTTTGATCGAATAAATTGCAGTAGACAATATATGTAATTGATTTCTGACACCCTTGTATTGTTTTAGTGTAAATATCATCTCATTACAGAGTTACAGCAGTTAAATGTTAGTTAAACGTTACAGTCGTGAATCAAACACTCGTATCTCTTGAATTCGGTCATTGTATTGTGCGAAGCAATTCGCTTTAAGGTTAATATAATCCAATTAACGGTCGCAGCAGCCCTCACGCCCCAATGTGGCATTAGTAGGTTTCTCACCGAAGGCAGCGCCGAAGTCAGACTTTATATTTACCCGTTACTTTAGATCCATCTGTAACTTAGCGAGATGAGCTAATTAGCTTTTTACCAAGAGAAGCTTTGCACAGTAATTGCGTACAGGACGTTTCGAGAAACTTTGAGAATTGCATCCGCGTTTGCAGTACTAAACAGGTAAGATAACGTAATTCCTCTCTTCTAAATTATAAATTTACTTTTATTTTGCGTGAAAAGTATATTAAAATTAATTTAAAAGTAACTCGCGTTTATGTCAATGGGTAAGAATTTAGAAGAGGTCATAAGAATATAAATTATAGAGCTTTTGTTATAAGGTTATTTAATAAAATTAATATACGAGAAATTGAATCCAGCTTTAAATTTAGCTTGTATAAAGGAAGTTTTAAGTGTTCTGAAAATAAATTTATAAGCTGCTGTTGCGTAAACAAGATCGAAGAACTACGAATCAAATTTTACTATTTTTAGAACCCTGCCCTGTTGAAAATAATTAGGTAATATTTTTACTAGAAAAAATCACTTAAAATTTTCACGTGATTTTTGTTTCATTTT
>JAWWEM010000023.1:670068-689182 GCA_035582935.1 Ormyrus thymus
GGGGCTGTTGATGCGCGGGTGAGGGCAGGTTTAGGGCATTGGCGGTTTTAATTTCAAGCTTTACACGTTAAAATTAGATAATTTAGCGAAGAGTATTAACCCTCAGAGGGCCGGGATGACGCCATGATGCGTCATAGTATAACTCGCCAAAATCCGACCTTTGCTACGTTCTAACTTGGGGAACTCAGATCACTTGTCCGTTATACAAATTATGAGCTTTTATAATTGTTTAAATCCCGGCCCTCTAAAGTTTGAGGGATTAGTTGGGAGCGAGTTTAGCATTATTTCTACAGTAGATAAATGGTACAAATAGTATAATACGTTATTCTCAATAATTAAAAAATAACTTTATTGTCATTTCGGAAACGTTAGAATTGTACTAGGTTGGCGATAAATCTCTGTAACCTACTTTTGAGACGACAACCGAGTTACAGTAACTAACAGGTGTTGAAAATGCTACACTTCTTTTTTACATTGCCCTACCGACCCCGTAATTAAAATTTTTTACATCTCTGAATTGCGTACGAAGTAAAAAAAACTAGTTAGCTCTGATTCATAGAGCCTTTTTTTACACTTCAATATATATAAAATAAACTGAAAAATTCACAAAATTTAAAAACACAAAGCTCTGCAAATTTATTTTATTGTACAAATGAATTTTCAAGAATATCTCATTAATGCACCGATAAATCATCCGACATTAGTTTCCCACCCGAATAAAACGCAGCTCCGAACATCGCCATCCACCCTAAATAGGGTGATCGCACCAATAGATGGCCGACACCAGAAGATGGACAGTTTTAAAAGTTATTATATCTATCAAACTAATTATTTTTTAAGTAAAATCTTTAATTTTAATTGCAAAAAAATTTACTACGATAAACTTTAAGCTGATACTTATCAACAAGTGTCCATCTACTGGGGCTTCTTTATGTACAACCTAGAATACCAATAGATGGACTAGTTCACTAAATGGAGATTGGCAGCTGTCCATCCACTGGTAATACGCGACTTTCGCGGAGTTTTAGCAAATGTTCAATTTAAACAAATATTTCTAATACGCCTGGTATGTATTTACTGATAAATTGAAGTTTCCTGCATTCAATAATCGTGCAAATTATTTTAAAAAGTACGCATAAAAATCTGCTCAATACAAAGTATAACGATCCCCAAGCGCCCGTCTATCGGCGCGGTCGCCCTGATCAACGGAACATCGGCGATTCTCATTTGCAGCTCCCCTCTCCCGTCTCGACCCGCAAACAGGCACTCGGCTTTGTCGGCGGCCAGCGACGCGTGTATATATAAAAATAGAGCGCATCCAATAAAATATGAGCGCACCGAACGATCGCGCGCGCGCGCGAGCTCTCGCGATAGTTGCGTATTCCGTTTGTCTCGTAAAGCGAGCTAACGCCCCGTACGTGCTGCGGGTTTACGTTCGCGCAATTCACCCCCCCCCTCCCTCCCTCGACTTTAATTGCCGCGACTCGGCTCGAGTTTCGTCCGTCGGGCATTAAGAGAACTTTCGGCGGGAGGCGATTTTAAACTCTTACGAGGCTGAGCGTCGACGCGCTCTCTTTTTACGGTCCGTCGCGTTCTGGACGATTCTGGGGTGAAATTTCGAATGTTTAACGGCGGACATTGTACGGGAAACGCGTGCGGGGGCGCGCGGTGAAAGTTGTATGAAATTTACACGCAAATATTATGAGAGAGTTTGCGGATCTAATGGAATGTACGCGCCTTGGGCGGCACGGGAGCATTGCCTACATTTTCAAAGTATTCCGGCGCTCGGCTCATCGAACTATTGTGCAAATAGAGAGAAATGCTATCGCGTACCCGATATCAGATAACGGTTCGCCCCCGCGGATGCGGATGAAGCGAGTACAATAAAATAAGCGAAATGCAAGGGATCGCGCTGTCAAATCAATGTTCTTGAGTAAATAAAATCGCTTGCTGAGAAATTGCGTTTACTCTTATTAAACATAATTTTATACAAAAGCAGACGGGTTTGACGGGTTTGACAACGAAAATGATACTTTTTGGTTCTAGATAAAAATTCAAAACTTTGACGCACGTTTGTCAGATAAAACGCACGCATTTTTCCAGGCGCAAAATAAATTACCGTTTTCAAAGCTCTCCGAAACGACTTCATCAAGGCCAGCATTACAAAATAAAGCTCGAATCCGCCGTTACTCCGCTCGGTAAATTTATAGAATCGCATTATTTCGAACAGTGTCCGTTGTTTTTGAATATCATCCGCACGCTTTCGCATTGCTCCTCGTATCACAAGCCGGGTGAATATTAATTTACTGCATGCTGATGAGGTGCGGGGGGGGGGGGCAATTTTCTGTATTTTCAGCGACGCCGAAAATTATTTGCATATTGACTCTTCGAATTTACGCGCGTGCCATTGTATGCAAATTGAGAAAAATCGACGCGAGAAAAGAGCTGCTCCGGACGGATATGCGATTCGACTTTCCGTCCAGTGAAATTAAGAATTGCTGAATTATACTTCTCCGAAAGGAAAACTAAAAATGCTAATGCAAAGCTGCAGAGTTAAGTATATACTTTAAAATAATGAACTTCAGAGTAAAGCGAGGCTCTTCGTAATTAGATTTACGAAACAATTTCATTTTTGTCGAACGGCCGAAGTCTTTTAAAGTCTTTAAAAAGTTCCATCGCACAACGAAAAGACGTTTTTATACGAGAGGCAAGGAAACTTCGGGACAAACCAAACTTCCGAGAGAAGCGTAGATGTAGATTATAAAGAGATTTATAAATAACTCATTTTAATCCACTTTCCGCAGACTGAAAACTTTTCGACGCACTTTCAAAAAAAAAAAAAAAAACAAAAACAAAATTCAGCCTTTCGCCCCGTCCGTCGTCGATTTACTTTCCCCGTCAGCCCGCAGCGCGCAAAGACGACCCTTCGACGCGGAGCGGAGCCGAGAGGCAAATTAATCAGCCGGCATGCAAAGGCGCGCAGGGAAGAGAGAGAAAAAGCTTCGGCCTTCGGGCTAACTCTCTCGTCGGCCTCGAAATGCAATCCTCGGTCGAATCAAGCCCCTCGGAAATGGGTTCCGGACCGGAGCAGCCGAGCTGCACGTCCCGAGTGCGCGCACACACTGGGAGCGCGCCGCGCGATCGACGCTCGAGTGGCAATTATATTGCAGAAGGCCGCCGGGGCGCGGACTCTGCCGCGGCGGCGACGACGACGGGGAGTTCGCCGCGGAAAAAGTCGGACTCGCGCGCGCGAGAGCTGCGGATATTAATCGCCGGCTCGCTGATACGTTCCTGATTATTTGTTGCATTTCACGCGGGTGGAAAAAAGTGGGCAAGCTGTATTTTTCGCGAAGTTATGGGGGAGGCCATTTATTGCCTTACAATAACGAGTTTTGTAGGTCGGCCGGCTCGTAAAAATGCTTTGACCGTTTTTGTTTCGAGAGAGAATTGGGTCAGCTTTTGAATTGAAAAATCACCGGTTTTTTAAACGCCGTTATTATACGCCGTAAAGTGACATTATTTATGGTGGATCACTATTTTAGAACAAAGTCCCCTTTGTTTTAAACGGACCACACATTATGCATAATGATTTTTCTTTATAAATATAAAATGCAGTTAATTAAAAGCAAGCGAAGCGCAGGTAGGTAATTTAAGGTAATTTCATTCTGCGCAGTTAAAGGGTGTTTAATTTTAGAATGTTAAAGCCTCTATCGCAACTCCTTTTTTCCGCAAAGAAAGTTTTTTTTCTTTCAAATTACACACAGGGCGGAATTTAATAATCCTTGAAATTTAAGCGCTCCTCCAGCAAAGCCCACCTCTTCTCTACGTATATAAAACAAATTATAAAATTCTATCAGTGAAATATGAAATAATTATATTTTACAATCCAAATTTCGCGCCCGACTAAATTCCCCACTTAATTAATAAACATTTTTAATGGAACGTTGCGCGCCGTAAAATTTAACGGTTCATTTATTCACTTACGCGGCATTAACGTCGGAGCTTCCAGTATCAATTCCCGTTTTAGAGGCGTTTTTTACGCGACGCGCAATGCTTCTTTTATGTAAAACAAGAGCGTTCGCTTTTCAATCCTTTCGATTCGAGGCTGATGCTTTCTTCATTTAACTCGAATAGTGCTATTTATCTTAACACCTGTTGAGCGGCCATCAGCTTGACATGCAATAAGAGGACTACGTAAATACAATACTATTAAAGGAAGCTGCATTATAAAGCTCCGTTCTTGCGCTCCCTTGAAGAAAAAACTCCCTTTTCCATACACTCGAGGCTGAGAAGCCGTTCGTTAAATAGCTTCCTCTTTTTCGTGTGACTCTTCGACTGAAGTTCGCGCGCAGCATTTCGCCGAAGATAAAGCGACGGTAATGTCGTGTAACGCAAGTTTTCAAAGTTTACGAGCAGAAACACCAAAGTCCATTTAATACCACACGCGTATATAACTATTCATTTTATGTTGCTGGTCTAAGAGAGATATAGCGCGAGTGCAAGTTTGATAATAGTTTTAATGGAACTTTCGATAATTATATAAAACCGCAGTCAAGGATGACCCACTTCAACGTTATTGTTCCAAATGCTGCGTCATTTAAAATAATTTTACCTCCAGACGGAAGTTTACTCTTATTGCTGCCTGCATTTAAATTTATTAAAGTAAGAAGCAGGTAGAAAATTCAATGTGAATGAACGCCTTTTAAGAGTAAATTTGCGTCAAATTAGCGGTTTAAAATGTATTTACTCTTAAAGAACCCAACGGTTCAATTCCAATGGGAATCCTCTTCAAGAACAAGCACTAATTAGGCAGAACCGTGGCCAAGTCAGTCACCAGTTACATCTTTCGAAACACGTTGGGTTTTGTAAAAATAAATGAAGCCGTTAAAATTCTTACATATCCTTTAAAACTGCCTAAATCTAAAAAATTTCAATTTTCCACCGTTTGACCAAAACAAAAAACAATCGAATTACACCTCGCAAATCAAAAATTACCCAGGCACTATTCGAAGTTGAATTCACCCGGAAAACGTGAATTGGAACCATAGCCTTGATCGCTGACCCGTCGGAATCAATCGCCGCTCGCGTCGCGTCGGAAAGGCACAGCGAAAAAAAGGCTTAAGCGGGCGCGGCAGCTTCTCTTTTGAATTCTCCGCTCGGGCTGCGAGCGAACGCGGCTGCAATTACCTCGCTGCTCTGGCGAAAACGCGGGCAGTTTCACGTGCGTGTGTGCGTGTGTGCGTGTGCAGGCGACGGTTCGTTCGGCGGGGGTGGGGGGCGGCAGCTCGTTCGATTCCTAACGCGCGCTAGGAAGTTTTCGTTTCCTGCAGCTTGCGACGGTTTTCAATGAGCGACAGAAAGGGTCGTTATGTTCCGGGGGAAAATGGAAGCTGCTTCGTTGATAAAGAAGTGGTTTTTGGAGAATCGTGAATTGTTTGTTTTTGTCTAATGATATTATGGTTATTATTTTCGTTTTGCAAGGAACGTAGAAATGTTTTTTTTTAAACCAATTTATAACAATTTTGTGGCTTACAGCAGTCCTCAGTTTATTAAAATAAACGAGCATATTTTGTGAAGGGAACTTTAATATTCATTCACAGTTAAATGTTAAATAATTTTCGTTGATAATTACCTTACTATAAAAATTATTCTTACTATAAAAACGTATTACAAACAAACTTTTATAGAAAAAGAATCTCGTCAATATTAGGTATACCGGCCATTAATAATTTATCGTAGGACAAGCAAAAATACTTTCTCCCTCATAAAAACTAGCCCATTTACGACTCGGTATATTACACCAGTCGACGCGGACCATTTTTTTGTCCCGCGGCATTTCGGACATGCAGGAAAAAGGTTTATATACCGCCAAAAAAGCCCAATAAAGCTCCTCCTCGGCTCCCGGGAAAGAATTAATCGACGCAAAAATAATCTCTATATATTCCTCCCCGCCCCTCCCAAATGATCCTCTTTCCCAGCTTAACGCGCTGATATATATTCTCTCGCCGGTGAGAGCAATTTTGAGCCCGGGGGCAGTAAAGGATAATAGTGCGAGCAATCTTGTGATTCCTCTGTGTCTCTCTCGCTTTTTTCAGAGTCCGAAAGTGCAGATAATGATGGGTCGTTTCCCCCTTGCCAGGCGTCTAAGCTTACAGCCCTCGTCGATGAGGAACAGCCAGGAAGACGGACCTCACAGGCATAATTCGAGGTGAGTCCGGCGATTGTTTGTTCGTTTTATATTTTGAAGCGTTAAATTTGAGTTGGAGCCAGCACGTGGTATTAATGGTTTATCAATTAAAAGATAAAATGCGTTTTTTTTTAAATTTTTGAAATGAGCAAATGCACTCAAAAATTTCATATGCGATAAATTTTATAAACGAATATTTCTTTAAAATATGTATAGTTTATTTTAGTTCACACAAATTTGCAATTATGGTTATTTAAAAAATTTATTTAAAAAAAAAAAACAGTTTTATATTCGTTGCCGCTGAATATTTACTAAAACCCACTTTTTAAAAAAAAATGCAACTGCTTGTTTACAAAATATATGTCACGTTCGTGAATGAAATGCACTCCACAAAAAAAAAAGTATTTTTACTGCCAAGAACAAAAAAAAAGTCTCGTTCCATCGGCCACTTCAAAAATATGCAAATTCCCCAACGTTCCAAATAAACCTCCATCCTCGAACAAATCAACCTCTCGATTCCTCCAAATCCACGCGAATCGCCGAACCGTCGCCCCCATCGACATCTCCATAAAACATATCCTCGCGAGCCATTTTTCCGACACAGACGTCTCGAGTAGCGGATATATATATATATATATATCCATTCGCTCTCCCCAGTAAACTCAAAGCGCGCCGTTTCAGCGTCTCCGCCGCGTATAAATCGGAAGTAAACAGCAGGAGGAGACGCAAGGCTCCATTGTGCCCGCGAGAGCGGATTCTCTTCAAAAAATGCCGCCCCGCTCCCTCGAATCGGCCACGGCTAAAGGAACCTTGCGCGAGTACACCCGCAAAGCTTCCGGAGCTCCCGGCGAATAAATTCGCGAGACGTATCCTGCCGACGTGCATTTCTCGCCTCGCGCTCACAAAGAGAGAGAGAGAGAGAGCAGACTGTGATCCGGCGGAACGAGTACACTGATTACCGCCCCCGCAGTTGGTCTCCTCGCGCTTTTCATTCGGTTGTATATTTTCTTCTTATGCTTTTTGTCGCTGTGTTAAATGTGCGACTTTGGGTTACTTTGAATTTTGGTTTGAGCTTTGAGAGACGTCGAGGATTTGGGTCTGACGATTGGGTTCGAATGCGCGACTTTCAATTTGGCCGTTTCGAATATTGAAGTTTTCGAGAGTGTACTTTTGGGTCGGGATAAACAGCGGCCGAGAAAATCAATATCTGTATCTTATCTTGTAATTTCAGTGGTTTGATAAGTTTTGCTGATAAAAATAGTATTGCGTTTTGAGACAAGATAATTAAAGCCTCGCTTAATTTTTGGATTTCTATATCAGTTCGATATCTTTTGCGAATAAGTTTTTCAGGCTTTTATTGCACACAGTGCTCAAAATTATTTTATTAAATCGAATACAAATGGTCCTTTATGCACATTCCCCTCAACCTCATTTCTACGTTTTCTCCAGTTTTCTAATCTAGAAATTATATAAAATTAATTTCCACAAATCCGCCGGCTCCTTTTTTACACCTTTCTTCCTGGAAAGAAACCCAATTTTTAATCCAAACTAAATCCACCTCTTCGCGCCTTCCAGAAGCCTTTTACGCCTCCACAGATTTCCGCGAACGAATCATCGGGCGACGCATCGAATCCCAGGAACGAGAGAGAGCCTCGCCTCTTTTCCACCTCCCCCCCCCCCCGTCGCGCGGGAATCCACGAGCTCGCGCTCTTTTCCCTGCTCGCGGGCAGGCTTTTAATTTCGCCGAGTCCGCCTCTGTTTCCCTTTGAAAGCTGGAGAAAGTCGAGCTTTCTGCAAGGAGAGAGCCTGCAATAATGCGCGGGTGGGCTCTTTAATGCGATCGGGCGAACGAGGCGAGAAGGGACCGCGCGGCTGAAAAGGGCGTCGTTCGAGCGCCGCCTCTGGAATGAGCATTGGAAACGACGAAAGAAAGAGAGAAAGTCTCTTTCGCCCCGCGGGGCGAGCGTGGAGGGGTTTTTCTCTCGCAGCTCTTTGTTTCTTTTCATTGAGAGGTTAATTGTTGATTGAATCTTAATGCAAGACGGGAGGGAAAGGAAAGCAATGAATTTTTATGGACACTCTGCAGCGTGTTTTATAACCGGGTGGGAGCTGCGATTTAATTTTTTGATAAAATGTGTATTGCGATGGGAACAAATAATACATATGGATCGGTTCGAACGGTATAGATTATATTGCGGTCGTAAAAAAAGTTATACTTTACTTTCGATTCTAACGAGATTTCAGTTTTATGCATCGTAAATAAAACGTAAAAATAATATTATTCGCGATTTATACATTTCGCATAAAAATCAATTTTGTCCGGCGCTAAATTAACCTTCCAATCTCCGAGGAATTTTGAAAAATTCTATACCCAAAAGAATTTGGCGCTTTCTTATACTCAGTCGGTCCAACCTAAACCGCCAGTGAATCCATTTGCGAAAGCATTGCAGCTTGTCTTTGCATTCCGAAATGCCAAAGACTCGCACTCAAATGAACGGCATTCCGCTCGAGGTATGCATTTCGTTACAAGCACGCGAGCCGCGTTTAGCGCGAATACAGAGGCATTTTAATTTTGTGAAACGTAAAACTTTAGGAATTTAAAAATGTCAGGATATCGCGCTAATTATGTGTTTTGTACTTTTTTTTTTGAGGTTTCCACGTTGTATTAAAAGTAAATGTTTTTAAACGTTCTCTGTTACATCTTGCTTCCAAGTATTACAATTTATATTGCATCTCTTATATCTAAAAAGATCTTTTAAAGTACTTACTTAAAACTGTAAAAGAATAAAAAGAGAGAATTATAAAAGTATATAGTTTTATCAATCATTTTAACGAGCGAGCAAATTATAAATTAAATTCTACAAAAGACCTTTAATTGCAGTCAATTTACAAAGTTTCATCGATCCCTTATAATTCAATGAAAATCCCAACAATCGATTTCCTCGATTCCCAATTGAAAGCCACAAAACCGTCCGCGTCGCCTATACAATTACAATTTAACAAATAATCACCGGGTCTCCATTACACCTCCGTCCTCGAGAAATCCCCTCCAGCTTTCTCCGCAATAAAGTCGCACAGAAAACGGCCAATTAACCGGCTGCAGAGGGACTCCGGCCGCGATGCATTTTCAATAGGATTCCCCGAGCGGAGCGCCATCTACAGCTGATGCCCGCGTCTCTTTAATTAATTAAATGAAATCGAACGATCTGCGCGATATGCAGATGCGCCGCGCGACCCAGATCGTGAACGTTTTACAGGAGCGTGTCGTCGCTCCGAATGAAAACGTTCCTCGAGGAAGGGGAGAGGGCTCTTTTTCTCTCGCCATTCGTTACTTAGGAGGGAAACTGGCCGGGCGGCGGCGGGAAGCGCTCTCGCAATAATGGGGAATCGAGAGCTAAATGTACTGTAGTCGTTAAATGCAATCAGTGCTCGATACTCATTGAGAGAAGGAGTGCAAGGGAGTTCGAGAAGTCTTGGAATTAAGCATTGAGCGATGATTCGATTTATCAATATTACGCTCGGAGCTGCTGTAATTAATAAGTATTTCATTGATTTAATTAAGCGGGCACTCGGCTCAAAATACATTCCCGTGTATAAGTAAAACAAATTATCTCTTATTAAACACCTTCCTAATTGAATTTTCCTTCTATTATTTCAGATAATTTGTGAAAATGAAAGCGTGCATTTACTAGCGATTGCGTTCTAATATTTTATAATAAGTTACCTTGTGTTCGAAAGTTATAATGATCGCTTCATCTAATTTCATTAAACAACAAATACAGCTGCGGCCGACAACCCTCACTTTATTCCCAACTTCAAAATTCACTACTTCAAACAGCCAGCACAATTCAATCAACTTACTTAGCCACTGCACCTTACCTGACATTTCTAGAGAGAGTCGATTCGGAGAATTGACCCCGCCGTTGGCGGGAAGTCGATCGAAGCGACCGTGCTTGGTTAATAAATACAAAACTGCCTTCAACAATCCTTAATCACTTTATTTTCTTATATTTGATTAACTTCAAAATCCACTATTTCAGACAAGCACTATATTTAACACCCCGCCAATAAGCTTAATTATTTAGTTAGCCAAACCTTACCTGACATTTCCAGAGACAGTCAATTCGAAGAAGTAGCCGCCAACGGCGGGAAGTCGATCAAAGCGATCGTGCTTGTTTAATAAATACAAACTTGCCTCCAACAATCCTGAATCGCTTTATTTCCAACTTCAAAATCCACTATTTCAAACGAGCACTATTCAACACCCCACCTCGCACCCAGCGACCCAGCCAATAAGCTCACTCAACGAAACCTTACCTGACATTTCCAGAAGCAGTCGGCACGGCGAGTCCGCGAACGGCGGCAAGCCGATCAAAGTGATCGTGCTCGGGCTGGCGAAGGTCGGCAAGACCGCCCTTATCTACCAATTCCTCTACAACAAAATACCGGACAAGTACAAAGCGACGGTCGACGACACGCACTACGCGACCTTCAACGCCGCCAAGGAGAAGAAGATCGTGTTCGAGATCCTCGACACCTCGGGCTCGATCGAGTTCCCGGCGATGCTCGACCTGTCCATCAAGCAGTACGACGTCTTCGTCCTGGTTTACGACGCGAGCGAGCCCGCCACCTTCAAGAAGGTCACCGAGCTCAAGGAGCAGATCATGCGAACGAAAAACAAGGCGCCCATCGTCGTCGTCGCGAACAAGATCGACCTCTGCGACGAGAAGGACAGGGTAGGTTGCTTCTCGGAAATTTGCCGGGAGTCTGTAATATCGACGTCTGGCTTGCGAGAGAGTTAAATATATATTTTCACGGTTATAACGCCCTCTTTTTTTATTAGGTCTTATCTGTACTAACGCTTCGGACGTTTACGATATAATTTTAATGTTTTTTGCTATAAAGCCAAGATTAACCCATTTCGATAAATCATAAGGCTCTGGAACGTTTATTGCTCGTAAACTATATATAACAACTTCGGCACGGCAAGGTTGCAAGTGAAATTTCAAAAAATTCCAAAACAATCGCTCTCGTCCACATAAACGCGTTAACTTCATCTCTAAATTGTCTAACTAATTCCGATGAAATTCAGTCTTCTCTTTTCGTTCATTAACGCGCAATTAAAAATCGACAGCTAGCCAAGAACCGAATCTGCCCCCTCGCATCGACGACCGCCGTCAAAACTTCGCGGCCAAGCTCTCTCGAGGTCCGCTTTGACCCGGCGGCCGCGGCCGCAAAAGCGAATTACCGCGTGTCCGGCTCTCGCGCGAACGCGGTGTAAGCCGCGCTCGAGCCGCCGGGCAAAGCCATCCCGTCGGCGTTCGACGCTCGGTTGTTAAATGCACGAGAGCGAGCGACTTGTCTTACTCGGATGAATAGCGGGGGGGATATAACGGCGGTTCTGTGCCTTTGTCGGGACGGGGATTAGCGTTGGCGGCGCGAACGCGAAGGTGGATTTTCGGCTGGAGCTGAGTTGTTTGGGTGGGGGGAACTGTTTGCGAATTCGAATGATTGCGGTTGCGGGATTATTGGTTTTTGTGTTTTTATTAATACGCTAATTATTTATTTAACGATCTGTTGATTAACCCTTTATTAAACGAAGTATTATGTAAACTTAGTTTCGAAGATGTAAATTTTACTTTTATATAGTCGAGGGTCAAGATTTACTAAATTTTACGATGTATTTCACTGTTTGACATAAATTTATTTAAATACATACTTACTATTCAGTAACGCATTCTTTTCGTTAAAAGAAAAAGTCGAAAAGTGTTACGCACGTCAGATCAACATTCTCGCGTCCGCATTTCCACACTAAAAAACTCTGCAAAATCACCTCTAAAACCGGAAAACGCCCCGTTACTTCCAGGAGCAGGTGGAGTCGAACCGGGAGCTGGTGACGACGACGTGGGAGCACGGCTTCGTCGACACCTCGGCCAAGGACAACACGAACACGTGGAACGTGTTTCAGGAGCTGCTGAAGCAGGCGAACATCGAGTACGACCTGCGGCCGGCGCTGAACAAGCGGCGCCAGTCCCTGCCGCCGCCCCAGCACAACTCGAGGGCGAGCCTCGCCCAGGTGGCCCTGTCGCCGGCGCAGCTGCAGCACCTCGAGCAGATACGCGAGAACTCGGACCGGAGCTCCGAGAAGGGCCGCAACTCCTGCAGCGTCTCGTAAGCCGGCGGAGCGGCTGGCTGCTCCCTAAAGTAGATTGCGTACCTTGCCCCTCCCCACAAACCCCCCCTTCTGTATATCGTCTCTCAGTTCATATAGCTACAGCCTCGCGGGAGGAGAGTCAGCGGCGAGCTGAAAGTCAGGGCGGAGAGCGCTTTTACTCGCGGATAAAAGACTGCATTATTTTCGGAAAGTCGAGGGTTCGGCGCGCTTGGTCGTTCGTTTTACCGGTTCTGTTTCTCGCTCGGTTGAGAGGAGAATTTGGCTGAATATTCGGTGCTGAGGTCGGGCGTGGAATCGGTCGCTGAGGATGATATTGTTCTCGTGTACCTTGTAGTAGCTGTTCTCGCGAGATAAGCGAACAATATTGCTGTGGAAAATATTGTTATTTAAAAATAATAATATTTCTAGAAACTATACCCGAGTGAATTTTTACATTAAAAATGTTTCATCCCGAATTACATTTATTTTCGCGTACGGCAGTATTATCTCTGCACGCGTTGATCTAATTATGAAAACCTTCAATTGGCTTTTCTTTTTCGGTTTAAAAATTGAATTATTAAAATTATTGAAAACTGATTCGAGTTAAGTACACTTCTGTGATTTTTTTATTGTAAAATTTTACTTGTAAAATCAATAATGGATTTTGTTCGAACTAATTGCTTCTGTCAAATGTTTTAAAGTGATGAATTGTTTCATTAATTTCTTTATTTAACGTGAACAATTACTACATAAATAATTATTATGATATGGAAACTTAAAATTTTTATTGACTATAAAATATTCTAAATTTTTACAACTTCCATCTATACTTAAAAAATGTATTCCAAGTTTGCTGTTCAACAAATTAATAACATTTAAATATCAATTGGTGGAATTTATAGGTATTCATTTGATAGCAGAAAGCACAATTTCACTTCAATGAATTTAGAGAATAATAAGTTCTCCAATTAAAAATAAGAAATGTTATGTTACATCAGCTTTTATTTAATTATTTTACGATAATTTTGTTAAATCTATAGCCCAAATAAGATCTGTCTGTGTGTAGAAAATAATACAAATGGTTTGACACCAAATCATCTAACTATATTTTGGTAATATAACAGATGAAATAACTGTCTTCTAAAAGTATCCTCCTTGTAATTAATCAATGTAAACGGTAAATTTGAAACAAAAATAATAAAAACAACTACAATAAAAATTAGTAATTTTAATTATTAATTTTTATATTTTAACATTCAAAAAATTTATAAAATCAAATATTATTAATCTGCATATCATATATATTGTATGACATTAATTGCTGCATTTTATATTCCATCTGAAATATTACTAAAATTGACGTAGGGCTAAGTAAATATGTCTAAACGTTATGTGTATTTAAGAAATAATTTGCAAAGGAAATCCGAAAAAAAATAACATCGGATACTCGTGAAATGATTTAAAGTAAACAAAAGATTGAAATGTGAATCAAAAATTGTTCGTAATAATTACATGTATTTCAGCGACAATTACATAATAATAGTACGATTCTCTCGTCAAATTCAAATAAAATAATTTCATAAGATAAAACGTAGATTAGCGTGACAAAAAAATAATTCAAGCTTTTAATCCTAAGATCTTCTGATTAGTCCGTTTACTCGTATTTCGCATTTCACGTGAAATTGCGATTTCATTAGTTGATTGAAGTGTAACTGTAAATACACAAGTCTTTCTGATTAAAATGAAAAAACATACATTTAAATCTAATAGTAAGATAGCCACAAAGGTCCTACTTTAATATGACGCACTGCACAGTTCTGCGTAGCTTTTGTACGAAATTTAAATTTCCGAGTAATTGAATTCAGTTTTCGATTACGAAATTCGAACGTTTACCTTGACAACTTCAGCCTTTCTTGTCATCGAGCTCCTAGAGAGTTTTGTTGAAAATTTGAAGTCCCCAAGGCTGCGAAAACGAACTGCGCAGCATTTCATTTTGAAGTAAGACTCGCACAGCTACTCTACTTCAAATAAACTAATACTAATCACGAACAACTAACAAGTCACATTAAGTGTAAGAAGCTGGACTTCTTTAAACGTCCTTTAAAAGAGCTATATATTTTCGGATGACAAAACCATTCTGTACTGCGCCTGAAACGATTTTTCCAATCTCCTTCACAGTTCCCGCAATTTAATTCACGTGCAACCGATTATATTTCATTATTGCAGAATGGATAAATAAATCATACTAGAATATGCATTCGAGAAAAGTAAGGCCTAATGACACAAAGGGAAAAATTTGATGGAATTATATTTGCGATATTTGCGTTTTATATTAATTAATTACTACTTACGCCCAGGAGGCTTATCTAAAGTATAAAGCAAAAGTTACACTTTGCTTCTTGGTTTTCAGTGGCTCTTCTGATTCCGTAAAAACGAACTTTTAATAATAAAGAATTTGTGTTTGTGTCAAAGTTCTCAACTTTTCGAGCCTTCTTTTAGCGCAGCAATGAAGCAGTTAAATTCAAACAATGATATAACGGAATTCTATTTAATGTAACATAAATATACCTGAATATATTTATGAGATAAAATTTCTATACAAAAATTGTATATTTATTTTTAGCACAGGCACTATTTCTAATTGAACTATAGAAAATGCTATACAATACAAATATATATACATATATATATACATATATATACACCAATTAATGCATTTAAAATAAGGTATACAAATGGAAATTTTACGGATATGCATTGGACTTTATTAAATTACGAATTCATTTGATTTAAAAATTGCAAATGACGTATTAAATTATTAATTAATTCATCTTAAATAATATTTAAGAATAGGCGACGATGAACTAAAAACTAAATGAAAATTTTCATTATTTATGCTAAACCATAAATAAAATATGTCCAGTATAAATTGTTAATCATATTTTTATAGATACTAGAACCTCAGAAGTGTCAACATTATACGAAGAATTGAACTTTTTTTGTTTAGATTAACATATTAACAAGAAATTTCGATCTAAGTCTTTAATGTAAACGTAATCACTACTGCGGCTGTAAATTGTTCAAAGACTAAAGAAAAAGCAAGTGTAAAAAGGCCTTAGTATGTGATAGAATCATTCTCTGTAGTTGCGTAGTTCTTTTATCTATAAACTCCTTGATCTTCATCACAATTCACAGTCTTACGATGGTAATAAACATGTGTGCAAGTACATAAACATAAGCATATAATCGAGTAAAACACTTGGAAAATCAGATTCGCGAAACTTGATTAAAGTGATTTATGAAACTTTTACTTTGTTTAATGTTTGCTGTGTGTTTAATTTCCGTAATATTTCTTAATAGGCAACGTCACACAATGTAATAAAGAATATTTACAGAATGTCTAAAATTATTATTGTCATCGAACGAATTCTTTACAGAAATACAAGAAAATGCAATCATAAAATTATTTGTAAGTTATTGAAATATAAAATATTTATATTTAAATTTTAATTAAGGGAAATAAAGTTGCAAATTAAGAATGATTTGAAGAATTTTATTTATAATAAGAGTATTAAGAAATGAGTAAATTTATAGAAAGGTGGATTTTTCTTTGTAAAAGATTTAATAATATAATTCTTATTATTTATACAATACGTAAGTGTAACGACATGACGTGCGAATTTATAAATATATAATTTATTAATTTAAGAAAATCATTATACTTATATGAGCAAATAATCTACTAATTCTTCTTTCGATTTTTAGTAAAATATAAGAATGATTTGATTAATTTTTGTATAGTTACTGTAAGAAATAAATTCTTTTGTAAATACATCAAGTTTTCGTATTTTAATCTACACATAACTCACAAAAATAATACTATTTTTAACGTTTTCACTTATCAACACGTATTAACTTATGATCACTTTTCCATTTTAACCAAAATTAAAGTTAAAATCATTATTTAAAAGCTGTAAAAAACTTACCTGATGTAATTTCTACGGTGAACTAGTATTATGTACAGATTAAAATTTTTAAGAATATAAAAGACAGTTTTATTAAAATTAAATAATTTACATAAATAAAATTAGATATTGTTACAAAGATTTTGTACGTTATCGTAATATTGTATAGTATATATTGCACATGAAACATAGTTTTTTCAGTAGGTCCGTATAATTCGACAATTTATTAGCTTTTTCAATAAATAGTATGGTAACCTTTAGAGAGACAGTACCTCCGAAGGCAGTACCTATTTAAAAATCTTAAAAACATTTTATTTATAAATTATATGTATATCAAAAATACCAATGCAAGTTCTTTGATCGATGGTCTTTAAGCGCAAGTGTAGCTTACTAATTAATTTTCAATTTACTAATTTCTTTTCTTCATTCTTAAATTCATTACTCATTCACTGCTGGAGTGATAAAAATTTAGCTGAATATTACATTCTGATACCGACGGACTCGAAAGCCTGCTTTTGCCGATATGTAAAACATTGTCACACACCAAAGTACCTCGGACCTCTGCCAACGACTCGCGAAAAGGCAAAGCCCGGTGTTCCGCTGTTTTCGGTGGGGTTCGCTTCGTATACATATTAATTGTACACAATTCAGCATCTATACGTCTATTAATTTCACCAATGTTAAATTGTGTACAATGTTTACGCGATGTGCACAAAACGCACCTTACCCTACTTTCGATCTTCTAGTTCGCAGAGAAGTATACAATACGTTTATGGCCAGCGGATCTAATCTCAGAGTTCTGGTAGCAGCGCTTGCGCGCAGAGTTAGGCGTTAAGATGCGTATCTAGGACATTCGAAACTGTAGGCTTTTCTAGATTAATGTGCACATCAAGTATATCTTCCGCGGGAGTGAACTTTCAGTCATTTGAGTTGTTTGAAAAAAAAGTTATGCGGTCCGTTTCGCGTCACATAAAATGAGCGAATTATAGCTTTAAGCTGCTGCAGTATTCTGAAGATCTGTGGATGCTTTCTTAACTTGAGATTTCCTAAAACGAGATTTTCTAAAAAATGCGATCTTATTAAACAAACTCCCAGATATTTATAACTTCACTCGAGGAAAGTTCATATTGTAGCTTTAGTTTTCCCCCCATTCAATGTGTGATCAATGCTCTGGACCAATTCTTTTTTTTTATGTACAATTTTTTTATGAAATTCAGACATATTCGGACTATTTATCTTGTACGGGACGACAAACGAAACGAAATGTTGAAATGTCCACAAAAGTAAACATTTATTGATAGTAAAAGCCGCTGGCATCTATGTTTATTTTAAAACTACTTCTACCGACACTAGAAGCATCTTCTAATTTAATCTTAAAATTAGAAGAATCGTCCGACCGTCAAACAGTCCGAATACGTTCGATTTTTAATTTTAGGTACAAATAATCTCCTTAACGAGCATAATAAATTACTGCAACAATTACACTTGTATCACGTGCGGCTGCATTATCAAATCCGGCACACTGCCCGGATAGGCGATCAGCTGGTCGTGCTCGCAATTACTCGGGAAATGAGCGGCGCCGTCGCAGTCGATCAGTTCCAGCTGCTTGTCGAAGCAGATCCTCAGCTCCGACACGTAATACGCGCTCGTCTTCCTGTCCTTGGCGCACTCCACCATCGCGTTCCTCCCGAGGATCTTCCTCAGCCCGTCGAGGTAGGCGGCCACGGTGTACCTCTCGTTCGGCACGATGCTCGCCTTCCCGAGCACGTTCTTCATGTCGTACTCGTCGAAGAGCTCCAGGCCCTTGCCGAAGTAGCCCAGCTCCGAGCTCAGGCTCGGTATGCCGACGGAGCACGTGCCGTGCTTCTCCCACTCGTGCCGCCAGAACTCGTGGGGCTTCGAGCCCTTGTGCACGTCGATCCACTTGACCTCGAGCTCCGACCTGATGGGCGCGAGGGCGCTCAGGTCGAAGTGCAGCGAGTGATTGCAGTAGAACGGCCCGAGGGTGCCGTTCTTCGTGGGCCAGAGGCCGTGGATCGACCATTCCTCGTTGGGAGGGAGGTTGCAGTTGTGCGCTGGGCCGCCCTCCTTCCAGACGTAGCAGGAGGTCGGCGGCCAGGCCTGGGTGAATATCAGCATGTCGTAGTCCGCCGTTCGGGCGGGGGGCGATTTCGCGCCGTTCGAGAGCTGCAGCAGAGCGAGGAGGAGGCAGGGAACCAACATTTTTGGTGTTTGTTGAAAGGGGTAAGAGTTGGGGCGCGGATTGGTCGAGAAGGAATTCTTTGTTCTCTTGTGCTGCTTCTCTGCGTTATCGTCGGTACGACATGCTCTGGATCTATTTCTGAATCCTTCTATTGAAGTATTGATTTCTTTTTCTATGATGAATGAGGTTTACTGAGAAATCTGCTTCATCTGTCAAAAAAAAAATTAATAATTCTTTATTTATTCATAAATATTTTAGCTATAGAATCTAGATCAATTACGAGAAATGAGAGTCAAAGGTATTAAAATTATCAGTAAAAAGAACATACATTCAATCATCTCAACATTCAATAATCTGCTAGTAAAAAAAACTAAAGAAGTTGATTAGATCTCATTAACGAAGGTATCACTTAAATAATTACGAGAATTGTCGGAATTAAATTGAAGACTTATTACTTTAAAGTAGAAAGGAAAAAACTTGTCTCCGCTATCAAATCTTAATATTTTTTTCGATCCGATTTCAGGACCTTTTCATGGAAAGTTTTTTGCACGTGACAATTTCGTTGAAACTTTCTTCAAAATGAGCTGAAATCAGATCAAGAAGTC
>JAWWEM010000023.1:689282-701298 GCA_035582935.1 Ormyrus thymus
TTTCATGGAAAGTTTTTTGCACGTGACAATTTCGTTGAAACTTTCTTCAAAATGAGCTGAAATCAGATCAAGAAGTCACAAAAAAATATTCAAATTTAATATTGGAAATGAGTTCTTTCATTTCTACGTGAAAATAATGAATGTTAATTTGATCCCGACGTTCTCGTTTTACGACTATTTAAATGATATTAATGAGTTCTAATCGATTCGTTTAGTTTTTTCTACTGGCAGATTATTGCAAATTTCCGCTACTAATCACATAAATCAAATTCTTTAATAAAAACTTTTTTTCTCTTCCACTGTTTGTTAGAAAATATTGTTACTATTTTTTTGAAAACAGCACGTCGTCTTATTTATTTACCTACCTAAGCGTATTTTTATTTATTTAATTGAATTTGAAAAACAGTTTTTCATTCGAATGAATCAACTGTATTTAACTGTAGTATCAGAAACGTCATTCGTCTCCTCTCACTCTGTGCGTCAAAGAACAGCATGAAATCATTACGTCACCGCGCAACCGCGAACGTACACTGTGAAATCAGCCTCACGGTAGACAATAGGCCCGAGAAACTTGATCTAAGTCCAGAGGTTATGTCCGTCTGTTTCTCAGTACGCACGATTCTATTTTCTCCCCCGAGGAGAAACACCCGCTCCTTACCGAAATTTCAACGCCACCAATAAAGCCTTCGCCAAACTCTCGCCCCGGAGCTGCCAAGGAACGCCGTTCGAACAGCTGTGCCCCAAGCAGGTGTTCACTGTGCGGCCGCACCAAGAGACTAAGTGGGTGAAGGAGATCGTAGGTGTAGAGGCTGGCTTGACTCGAGCGACGCTGCTGGCACACGCACGCAGACGCGCGCGCGCGAGCACTGACGCTTCGGCACAGGTGATCGAGGGCGCCTCCTGCGATTTAAAGTTAACTCCCGCGCTATTGGTTATCCATCGCGCTTCGGTTCGATATCGAATGTGGGAAGTCGCGTCTTATCTTTCTGCGCTTATTGGTATCTTTTTAGTCGAGTTGCGAGTAACGCTAAACGGAGGATCGTAATAACAGCGGAGATCAAAGTCTGTGCTGATAGTAAAGCGGTATTTGTAGTGTATTTAGTGGCGTGTTTGATGTCAAATATTTAGAAAAAGCAACATTGAAATGAGAAAGGGTGGAATCATTATGTCAGTATACTACATTTTTAAAAGCGCGTAAAAATGCTTTATGAGCGACGTAATAAACATTTGACTGGCAGCGAAATGTTTAAATTATTTAAATAAATGCTAAATAATTTTAACAAATTTCTTAGGAAAGTCATATTTTTTTAACTTTAATATGGAAGAAATTTTAATGAAAATATTCAACTTATTCGATAATTGTGAAATTTTTAAACGCTGATATTTTATATAATGACTGGATTAATACATAGTGAAATTAGTTCAAAAGAAAACAAAAAACATGTCTCTACAAAATATCAATGCTGAACGAATTATTTAAAAATTTGTATTATTCTTACGGCGGAGAGCCATCCATCCCCCCTCTTTCTTTCTGCCTTTATCTATAGATAGATATATCTATCTCTATCTCCGAAAAGTAACGCTTTGTATCTTCGTTACGCTCTAATTAGTCGTTTACGATGATATAAAAGATACATTGTGTTACTATTGCGAAAGACAACTTATGTATTAAATTAAATTAACTTTAATAAACTTTTCACGATCTTTTTAATAATTGGGATAAGAATAATGTTACTTAATAATGTATATCATATAAGATGTTTACACGCAAACATTAACATTTTAAACGAATTAAGTGTTTAATAATTTGAATGATTAAAATTTATTTAAAATGCCGACAATCAATCGAAAAAAGAAATATATGTTTTCCAAGCATACGACGTCAATTTGAAAACCATCGTTTAAGAAAAATAATTTTTTGTTCGCACATTCTTAAAGATACGAACGGAATTTCTTAATTCTTTGATACTTCTACAACGCCGCGCTTCTCAAAAACATACTTATTCTACGCATTACGAGAGATTGACTTATCTAAAATTAAAAATGTCACGCGACGAGACTTATTACGTAAAAACCGTAAGAGACCAAAATCCACTCACTCTTTGCGCGAGCAGCTTCCTCGTTGCGACACCCGACAGACGAATCGATCAAAATATCTCAATCAAATGGCACTGATAGCATCTTCGCCTTCAGAACCGCGAGTATAAAAGTTTTACTTCCTTGCTCCACGAGGCGCCGAACGCCGACCGGATAATGTCACACTCGAGCCGCGACCAAGAAACTGACTCGCATGCGCCAGATGCACTCCTTTTCTAAAGATTCTCCCACCCTGAATTCCAGCCGAACTGGTCTCTGGAAGTCGAATGCATAGGATTCGGACTGCGAAGCCCTTCGCGTGAATTTGGGACTTCGGGGGGCGGTGGGTTTTTGGAAATGGAAATTCAATATGATCTGTCTGATCTGCAGGTAAGCTGGTCAGTTTTAATCTGCAAAAATAGTTTAGAATTTTAATAATTTTAAATTACATTTATTTATTTATTTATTTATTAACCAGAAATGATACACTACATAATGTAGCTAACATCAGTATATACAAAAAATATATTGGATATAGCATTACATCCTATAGAGAAGCATATAGCTCCTGTACATAGTTCTGGCATCTATACTAAACTTAAAAATTAAACTTACATACTAAGTAATTTGGCTGTTACTGTGTATAAATGTATTTTCAATATATACTATATAAAATATTTTAAATATAACAATTAATTAACTATTAATTTGTACAAGGAATAACATTTATCCCAAAAAGTAACAATGTATAAATGTACGTATAGAGATCATAATATAATTTAAATTTAAAGAGATCATTTTATAATTAAATTAATCTATTTTTCTTCGCCGTTTCACTTATGTCGCTGTCTCTGATCCAGGCACTTAGTTTTTTTTTAATGTTTATTCTCGAAGCTTTTAAAGTTTTTAGATCCATTGGTAGTACATTTGCAAATACATTTACATTATAATTATTTACCGTTTGTGATTTTTAAATGTTTTATTTTTATTATAATAAAAAAACACAATAAAGATAAATAATAATGCAGTCTTTACTAATACAAAAAAAAACTAAGAGATCGAAATAATTACAAAATGAACGAATATCGAAAAATAACTGAAAGAAACGAAAAGTATTTATGCGTTTGGAAAAAGGGCAATAAAAAAGCTGCAGGTCAGGTTTTCCCAAACTTTCCCTCGAGGGTTCGGCTCCCTCGGATTAGTCGTTAAATGAGCGCGGTCGCTGTATTCCAGCGTTTGCTAATATATTTTTAATGAAAATTGTCTGCTAAGAATGGAGGATCGCTGACCTGCCAACAAGAGGCTTACCTCTTATTTTTCCTTTCCATTTCGACGGTCTATAATTTTTCTCGATGCTTTACAACACTAATTATACTCTCAAACACAAATCTATCTTTGGGCATATTATTCTTCAGTTTTTCATTATTTTCAGCAAGGCAGAAAAACGCCACAGAAATTCCAAAGAGAGTTTCGCTAATCGCGGCGCCAGCATGCGATTTCTTAAAAACGCTGCTCATATACGCTCGCTCTCAGCTTGCGCGACAAAAAACGGAGTCGGCCGCCTGACGCGGACCGCTGCTCCCCTCCAGCGCGACTCTCGATGCAATTATCCGGAGATAAAAGGCAGCGCGAAAGTCATCCGGGCGTCCAATTGCAGATACTGAGAAACGGCTTGTCTTCCAGTCATTCTTTCGCACCGCAGCTGCACAGTCCGAAGTCGTAATCTAGGGGGGCTTTCTTTGTGAAGTGCAGGTTTATTTAGGGGTATTATTGTTGTTAGGAAAATCGAGATGTAGAAAATTTTGCGTACATTCTTAGCGAGGTAAAAGCACCTTTTATAAAGATACGTAAATTTTAAGTTTAAGAATACATTTTTCACGTATGGAATTGTAGAGTTCAAATTTTTCAAAGTATGTGATGATACTTTGTTTTATGTGATGCATTATTATTATCGCTACTAATTTAAATAATATAAACTAGCTAATAAGTTTTCATATATCATCAGACCGACGAACAGATAATTTATTTATATCTGTTGGATTGCTGCTATGTATGCATTATAATGCATATGCATGTAATATTTAATGTTTTTCTGGTCTTAATAAATAAATAAATAAATGTTCTATAACACATTATAATATATGGAAATAAGGAATAAATATATAAGAAGATCAAAATTTATATTATTTTTCAATATAAAACACAATCCAAATAAGTTTCACTATTTGCTGAGTTTCATTTTTAAATAACATTTATAATTTGAATTATCGCACGACTTTTTTTTGCAATATCGTCATTTCATGTATCTACTTACAAGTAAAAACAATCCGCGAAGTATATATATGTCATATCGCATTTCACGAAAATATTCGTCATCGTTAGTCAAACTATAAATCATTTTAATTTAAAAATATTGCTATCTTCAATGTACTCCTCAACTTAAAATATTATTGCTCCAAATTAAATACCGCTTTTTCCTCAAATGCTATGAATTTTTCAATATTATAAAAAATAACTGTTCAAGTATAGAGAATAAAGCAAGTATTTCATCCATTTATTATACGATACAGTCATATCGCAATAAACTGACATGTAGGAGTTATTTTAAAAAATAATACACATTAATTATTACTATGTGCAAATATGTGGAACAGGATTTATCTCTTTTCAAACAAATTATTTTGAACACGCAACTTTTTCGGTAAAATATTTAAAAAGAAACTTTTTTTTTAACGAACTGTCGAAAAAATTTTCAGCATTAAAAAACCCTTTTTGCTTTGCTTTTCGTATTTACAAAAGCAAACAAAGTTTTGCGTTGACATTTTTTAACTACTAAAAGTGTTTTAACTTTTCTCTAATAACTTGAAATTAAACTGACTTATGAAAAAATAGTTTACACAAAAATTAAATGAAAATTTTACTTCCCAAGTCTAATTATCTTAAAATTTCTCCTAGGCCGTTTGATTCTTGAGACTGTTTTCGTCCATAAAAGTGACTAATGCAGACTGCAAGGAAGAAAGTAAAAACACAATGCAACTATGAATCGGTGTGACACCTATTATCTTTGACGTCATCATGACCCCCGTTGCGAATGGCAAGTAAACACCGTCAGCTCTATCATAGTAAATATGATTGAGTTTTCATTTGTTACGCTAAAACTTAATGATCGAATGTTAACTTTTTAAATACAAAAATAAGCGTTGATCATTTTAAATGTTCATTCAAATAAAGCGCACAATGCAGAGTAAAATAACAATGCAGTCTTTACTAATACAAAAACTATGATATTAAAATGATCGAAAGTATAAACGACGACGTGCTCTCCGGTGGCTACTTTGGCTCTGAGATGGGCTCGTCCGTCTCCGCTGCTTGGTATTTACACGTTTGGGAAAAGTGCAATAAAAGACTGCCGGTCAGTTTTCCCAAACCTTCCCTCGAGGGTTCGGTCCTCAGATCGGTGGGCAAATGAGCGCGCTCTTCGTCTCCCAACAATAAGAAATATTTAAATGCGCAGTTAAAATTTTAAATAACGAACACCGATAACAGTAAAGAAGTTGTAAAACTCAACCTCGAGACGATACTGCAAAAAAGAGGCGCCAATTAAATTCGAGCATTGATTTTTGCACGCAAACCATTATGGAGTCGCGCAAAAAGCGTCTACTTTTTATATCGCGCCAATTCATTTCACACCTTCTCCTCGACGATTCGCAGCTTCATTCGTCACCCTCGCACGGACTCCCCGCTCGGCGCAGATGCAGGTGACGAATTACACGCCGCCGTCGACACCGAGCTGACCCCCCCCCCCCCCCTTCTCGAAGGTCGTCCTCCTCGAAATGCGTTCGAGCCAGCCCTTCCATCTCCTCGGCGTCCCTAAAGTGACGCGTCCTCCGACCTCCTGCGGCGCCTCCTTCCCCTTTCCTCTGCGAGGAGCCCTTAAAATGCACGCCGAACGCCGCCGACCACTCAGTTGACGCTTGTCCCGGCGAAGTTGACATCGGCAGAAGAAATGGGGGCTGAAGCTTTGGGCGCCGTCCTGTTCCTCCTGAGCTTTCCCGGCCTGTGCAGCACCGAGGATGACCTCGGCAGGCTCGTCTTCGCGAACGTGGTGAGTTTGGAGAATTTCTTTCTGTCGGTGTGTTTAGTTAATTTGAGGGCACTTGTTTGTGTATTAGTTAAAAAATCAAAGTGTTTGTTAAGGGCCGGTAGAAAGGAACAAGTTTTGTTTACGCTAAAAAAATATAAAAAAGTTTATAAATTTTTAAATGTCTCGTATGTAATATGATGAATGAGGAAATACTAAAAGTTAGCATTTAACTAACGTTTGAAATACTTTTACTTTCCGTTTTAAAAAGTACATATAAATTTGAGAGATTTCGACTGGAGTGAAAAATATTTTTTATTTTTTAGCTATGCATATTATATTGGGTATTACATATTTTCAAATAAAAGTCTAAGTAATAAATGATAATTTTTTCGCGTGCTCGATTTACGAAAAATTAGATAAAAAAAAAATGAAAAATCGAACAAGAAAGTTTAGTAATTCTCATTTTTCTAATTATCAAAATCTGCTTCAATACCAAACTAATTAATTAATACATTCGCTTAATATATCGTTTCAGTTACTAATCCCAAGTAGTTTTAAGTCTAATACATTCCTTTGCATTTCAGCTTTGGAGACACGGAGACCGAACTCCCATCGATCCCTATCCCAATGATCCGTACAAGAATGAATCTCTCTGGCCCGTACCGTTCGGCCAGCTTACAAACGTAAATATCCATTTCCCGCAGTAATTCGAACTCTTTCAAGCAGCGACCAAGTCTGTTCCAACCAAATTTACTTTCTTTCGACAGACCGGAAAACATCAGCATTTAATGCTGGGCCGCTGGCTCAGAAGCCGCTATGCAGACCTACTCCCTCAAACCTACTCCCCCTACGACGTGTACGTACTGAGCACGGACGTGGACCGGGCCCTGATGTCGGCGGAATCGAACTTGGCCGGGCTCTACCCTCCCGTCTTCGACGAGGTGTGGGACATCAAGAAGTGGATGCCGATACCGGTGCACACCACCCCCGAGACGGAAGATCGCATTCTGAGCGGCAAGAAGTTTTGTCTGAGGTACGATTTCGAGTTCAACCGACTGCTCGACTCGCCGGAGATGAAGGCGTTGGACCGAAAATACGCCCCGCTGTACAAGTATTTGACTGAAATGACGGGAAAGAAGGTTTCTACTTTGCTGGAGGCTGAATTCATTCACGGTACTTTGTTTGTAGAGGTGAGTTCTCTTTTTGTTATAAAATATATAGTACGGATTTGCAGCGAAAGAGTAAAATTTAAAAAAATTTTTAATTCAGAGGGCGGTGAAATTGCAGTTTGCAGAGATTGAAGAAAAGCTCGGCTTACGCAAAGTTCTGGTTATATTGAAAAAATAACGTTATTTTTTATTTCAGGAATTAAACAATAAAACACTGCCTGAATGGACAAAAACCGTCTATCCGGACAAACTAAGACCGTTGGCTGTCGAAAGTTTTACAACTGACGCTTACAATACAGTACTTAAAAGGCTCAAATCAGGTAAATTTAAAGAAAATATTGCATCCTTAATCAAAGGAAATTCTCAGAAGCCGACGATGAGATTTCCGAAAAAATTTAACGTATTCCCCGACTATCATTTGAAAAACTAATGCAAATTCTTCGCCCGACCAGGCCCTCTCTTAAAAGACATGATCGACCACATGCAGAAGAAAGCCAAGCGCGCCTTGGTGCCCGACCGGAAACTGTGGATCTACAGCGGCCACGACAGAACCATCGCCAATTTGCTGATGACCCTGGACGTGTTCGAGCCTCATTGTCCTCCGTACGCCGCGGCCGTGCTTTTGGAATTGAGAGTTGACGCGCGAAACGAGCACGTCGTCACTGTGAGTGGCAGAGTTTCACGTTTTATTCGATAATATATTTCGACGGCGAGCGCAGACGCAACTGAAAGTATAAAATCATTTTCAGGTGTTCTACAAGAATTCGACGGAGGAGCCGATTTTGCTGACGCTTCCGGGCTGCAAGGCAGCTTGTCCGCTGGATGAATTTATAAGTTTAACGAAGCACGTCGTGCCCGATAACTGGGAACACGAATGCTTGATGGGAGTCGAGAAGCAACATCTCGGCGACGATAACAAAGTCACTACTATCGGTAAAAACTCGTCTTTTACAATTAACAACACGCGCACGCGTCGATTGTTATTCGTTTAAAAATTATTCACACACCCTTCAATGTAAAATGTTAAAAGAAAAAATTTTTTTTTCCAGCAATTTGGACGTCTTTATCATTGGCGGCAATGGTGCTGCTGTTTATCATCATTGCGTACCTTTACTCCTACCACAATTACAATCACGCAACCGGACGCCGGCGCTACGACTACGTACAGGTCAATTGAGTTTCACAAGTAACAACCACCGGATTTTCGGCTACCAGATCGTCCGACAACGCAGCCGGTAAAAGCCGCGAACAGCAGCGCGACCGGACTGCCGCTGTACTTTCTCAGCGGTGAAAAAAGGCTCCCGCGCAATTGTTCGATTACTCCTCGTTCTCCAACGATTGGGGAGTTGCTTCATCCGGCGAGAGTATTATCGGGGAATGAACCGTACGTCTTGCGATTTAGTCTTGGATCTGAAATAATATGAAGTGTCTGTTACGCAAACTTTGCACTTGAGAGTCGAGTGTGAATGAGTTTTCTCTGAAATTTCCGAGTTCTCAGTGTGCGAAGGGATTTTTTTATATTTATAGTTTATATTGTAGATTATATTATGTATTACGTATACGCAAAATAAGAATGACCGTTAAAAAAAAATACTCGTGCTATTAAGAAATATGACTTTAGAAAAAATTGAATTTCAATAGTCAAAGATAAGAATTTCGTAAATTCAACGAGCGTAAAGCACGAAGAATCATAAAATATTATACGTTCAAAATCACTATTAATAACTTAAATGAAAAGTCATTCTTGAATCTCGAAGTTGCAACTAAAAATTGTATTCTGTCCAAAGTCAGTGATTGTATTCAAGAGATATCTAAACAAATTATAAAATGATTTTTAATGACATAAATATAACATAACAAAACTTTATAACTTTATAAAGCTTGCAACATTTACGAGTAACAAAAAGACTTTTAATTTTAACACGTATCTTAATTAAAACTCTGATAAAAGGAAAAAAAATGTTAGCAATCGCTATCAAATGTATGACATGTATATTATAGCTAAAGTAATTATTTTACATTAATCCATTTTCAAATAACTAAATTTCACATTGTATTTCCCTCAATTGATGTTGGTGATATTATCTTAAAGTGAAGCAATTTTGGCTTGCTAAAATTTTTTAATACGATAACATACTGTAACTCTATTAGTAATAAAAAATAGCGGTATCATGCAAAATCAGATTGAATAATATGATGCGTAATTATCGTTCAAAATAATGCCTAACAGTCCTGTTGAAAAACTTTTGAAGGAAAAATATTTACTTTAGAAAGCGAACGTGTATTTGAATAGAAAATGGAAGATTGTACCAGGAAAAATGTAATCTTTTGTTATCTTCATAGTTATAAGATAAGTACATTAAAATGAGCGCATCAAGCAATTCCGAAAAAATAATATCTGTTAGCGAATATATAGCAATTGCATTGCACATCTTTAATAATCTGTGTAACTAAAGATCCAGCCCGAGTAAGCACTTAAGAAATTTCCGGCTTAAAATTTAATTATCAACATTACACTTATTAGCGTTCTACAAAAATTTGCATTTCTGCAAAAAATGGTCTGCGATAAAGCTGCGACGTCCACCTCGGCACTGATAATAAGTGCGCGTTCCTAAAGTCGGCATATCGTCAGCAGTTTTAGATCTAATGGCGGACGTAAAAGCGTCATATCGCATATATTAGAGCCGTCGACACTGAATGTATGTTCGCCAATGGAAAAATTCCTAATTAATCGTTGTACTGAATAAAAATGAAATTTTTACGCAATACGTAATCTGTTTTCATTAACCTGAATCATAATTGCAATGAACGATTAACTCAAACTTTTTAGCGCTTCTTTCTTATTAAAGTTTCTGAACCTGAAGAATTTCAATGTTCCTGCCAAACACTCTTTTCTTCTATTTAAAAAAAAATTATTGGGACTTTTCTTCTAGAAGTCTTGACATTGGGAACTCAGACTCGTGTCAGACACGTGCGTTTATTCTTGTTATCATTTTAAAATTGTGGTAATAATTAGTGCAATTACCAACTTGTTTAATTTCAGCCATTATATTCAATTGAAACGCGACATGAAACATTTGAATAAACAAAATATCAAAATTATGTTGATTTCCAAAGAAAGTCTCTTTTATTAAAACTGCTTATTAATCATGTTAAACGCTCTAAGCAGTTTAGCTATTTTATGTTTTTCAAAAGAAAGTACGACTATTATCTGAATATAATTTAAAAATTATTCGATATTCATTTCATTCGTAGGACGTAAAACTTTCGTTAAATAAATTTGTAAAAACGACCCTGTTAATTAGTATAATCGGCCGTATGCGTTACTGTTATCAAACATTTTGCTTTTCGTTTAAGAAATATCATTATCAAACATCGTGCTTACGTTTAAGAAACATCATTACGAAAATAAAAACAAAAATGCTTCATACCATGTATCTGTTAACTGGCCAATTCGCACTTTCGTATCTCGTCGATAAGAAGGCTTTGAACTTGCCTCGGATATCAAGTAAAAAGATTAGGCTGGGCAGTTAAGACAATACTAATTTGTTAAAAAATATGTTGCGATATCTTAATTGGACCGAAATGTACTTTAAAAATAATTTAGATAAAGGTACAAAATTTTTAATGGCTAATTAAACTACTTCTATTTGATTTTTTAAATTACGTTTTCGTCCAAGAAAGGGGCACATTCAAATTAACAAATCTATAATTTTGTAACGTTAAAATTTGTTATTAACAATTGCGCGAAAGATATCTAAGAGTTATTAGGCATTCAGTTCCGTAAGTAAGTATACCGGGGCAACAGAATTTTATTGAAGAATATTATTGAAGCGTTACAGATGCACAAGCATACTACCGGTAAGAAAGAAGAAACCTATTAACAAAGTATGCGACGCACACTTCCACTACCTGCAATATCATCGAACAAATAAGTCGCCGTAACAGTAAAAGTCGTAAAACTCAACCTTGAATTTTCCAATTCCGCAAGAAAATTGTGTTACGCTGTTTTAAATAAAATACAACTATTTTTGCAATAAGATCCATTCGCAAAAGAACAATAAGAACCATTATTTACCAAATAAAATTTGCTTCCTCTTTATCGCTTATATTTATTTATTTGACTCATTCTAATTGAGCCAACGAGATAATTCGGCGCATCAAAGTGGCGAATTACACACCGCCAGCAGACACCCCAATAGTAAATATAGTACACCTCGTATCGCATTTAATCAAATATTAAATTTTCATTTTCTCCAAACAAAGTCCGCGATCAATTCCCGACATTTTTTCATCGAAAACCCAAACGTTTGCCAGCACGGCGAAGCCGCGACGCGCTCCACCACTCCCGCGCGCAGACGCGCAACGTTCTCTGGAAGGGAGAGAGAAAACGTAAACGTGCAGCAGTAGGTAGCAGACGCTAATAAGAGCCCGTCAGTGCGGCGTGCCGAGAACCAGAGGGAACGCTTTACGATGCGTATCAGCCCCTGCTGAGCGCGCAGTCCCTTCAATCTTGCCCATCTAGAGAAAGGAGCCAGAGCAAACGAAAATGTGGAGCGCAATTTGGAGGACCATCCTGCTGCTGAGCCTAGCCGGCCTCTGCAGCTCCAACGACGAACTCGGCAGGATCATTTTCGCCAACGTGGTGAGTGCCTCTGGAGCTTTTAGGTTAAAAAAAGCGCCTGCA
>JAWWEM010000027.1:0-19373 GCA_035582935.1 Ormyrus thymus
ACATAGCATTGTAATATTGCTGCAATATCACGTGAATATCGTGACAATATTTTCATAATATTGCTGGGATGTTGCTGAAATCTCACAGGAACGTTTAATGTCCTAGGCACGAGGTTCATAAGAATATTGCGCTAATATTGTTACAATATTGCAGTAACATTGCTGCGACATTTTAAATGAAGCAAGCAAGTTTTACGTCTTTCAGAAAAATTATTATAGAGAGACCGAGAAACAGACTATGTCAACAATTTTAAAAACTATAAAGTAGAGTTATAAGGAAGAAATAGAAAACTAACAATTTTGTGATATTATATGATAATAAAAAATGACAACAGAAATAAGTCGTGGAAATAATAAGAGGAAAGTGATTTTGAAATGAATTAAATAAAACTCATGGGGTATCATTTCAATTCATAGTTTTATTTTACAATTTTACAATTTATAATTTTACATAAACAACATATTTTTATTCGATATATACGGCCCCGTATATTGATGCAGAAATTAACTACAAATTTAAACAAACAGTTGATTTTTAGAAAAGCATTTCTCAAAATAATATTACAGTAATAATTTAAGACAAATTATTGAATTAATGTGCTCTTGATACCCCTTTTCCCTTTATTACTGGTTCCTACATATCAATGACAAATATTTGATGCTATTATAAATTTGACTTAACCATTTATTATACGTTGTCTCGCGACAACACCCATTTTGTTTATTTCATTGTAAGTTGACACTTGAATTCATAGTGCTTGTTTTAATATCTAATCCTACTTAAAATTTTATAAAAAAAATAGTTTATTTATAATTTTAACATTTGATCCTGAAGATGATCTAGGATATTGTGTTAATATTGTATTAATAATAAAATAATTGCACAGAAGTGACGGGTAGTTTTATTTAAAAGCTTAATTTAAACAAACGCATAAAAAAATCGAATTATTGTAATAATAAATTAATTTATAATAATCAAAATATACGATGATAGCTTTTAAATTTTCTCTCTTTTTTGTACAAGATCACTTCAATTTTCAATAGAAATGGTTTTGTGATAAATTGTAATAAATACCAATTCTTACACGTTCCAAGTTCGTAAAAAATTAAGTAAAAAAAAAAAACCGCAAAAATTGATTAAAAGCCTTCGCCATCAATTCTTCCAAGCCAAAGAATCAGCATTTCTAGGAAAATAAACAAGGTACCCGCAGAAAATAAGAATTTTCCAAGGATTGCAGAGTGTCAGGAGGATGGGTGCGCGACGTTCCGGGTCCGGCGGGGGCCGCGGCAACGCCGGCATCCTGAAGGAGCGGGCCAACATGTCCTTCATGCTCGTCGTCATGTTCTTCGCTGTGTTCGGCCTGATCGTCCTCACGGAGATATTCCTCATAGACGAGCGACGCAGCCCCGGCGTGGGCGGTACCCTCAACGGGCATCGCTCCGGCCATCGACTGGCCGCCGCGCCGGACCGGCCTGACTATGAGGAAGTTGGTGTAAGTTTCGTCTTTTCTGTACAGATAACGGGCAACGATTTTCCATGTTTTTGCTAAGGGGATGAAACGTGCTTATAATGAGGAAATGAACATTTTTAGATCAAAATTCTAATGGAACCCTTTGGTTTACTTTTTTTCATTAACAATAAGTACTGTATATACTTTGTTCATGACTCGTACATTTTTTTGTTTAAAAACTGCACAAAAAGTAGAGGAATTATAAATCCTATAATTTGAGCTGTTTTATGTTTTAATAACCATTAATTTATTTTTGTAAATAAATGGTTAGTTGAATGGTTAATTAGTATGTACGTTAAAAATGTAATAAAATTAATTTACGAATTGAATAAAAGAGGGAAAATGTGCGTACATAAGTAAATGGTGTACATAAGTTGAATAAAAAATAATAAAAAGCAAATTTAATTAATATGAAAATACTTAAAAAAAGTAAAACGCAATTAAAATAAAATTTTAATTGCATCTTCTACAGCAGTAATAAACGTTGATAAATTTGAATCTTATTATGAGGCTAAACTCTAAAAACATAATAATCTATAAACTTTCCCGAATAAAGAAAGTTTACTACAAATAATGGGAAGCAACAAATCACTGAATTATTTTCTTAAAAAATAAAAATAAAAGTCATAGTTCAACATTAATAATTTGTGGTCCAAACGAAAGTCTCAAACATTGTGAAATCAAAGTGGAAAATAGGCATATTGAAAAAAAATTGCCGCAGCTTATCGAGACCCTTAGAAACTTTTATGTCATTCAAATGCATTCACGCGGCGTGCCGTGCGAGTTCTCTTTTCTTTAACCTAGTTTTGATATTCCTTTCACGCAACAAGGATCCCAAAAGGGGTTCTTTCAAAAACTTTACAGTGTTTGCGAACTACAATCTTATATATTAACATTCTGCGCGGTGCCTGACTTTAAAACCTTTACATGTCACGAGGACGTCAAGTTAACATCAATGGGAACATTTATTTAAAAATGACTTATCTCGCGCTTTAACAGGAAAATAAGGAAAAATTTTTTATTTAAGTTTGCTAAATAAAAAGTCTGCTATTTTTAATTCTTTGACTTGATTTATTGCGTTATTCGAGCACAATCTTCTTAATACTATTAATTTTATTATGTAATAATTATAGTTTTCAACCGGTTTTGTGAAAATTTCAGAGGATTGCGTACATTGTACGATATCTTAAGGTACCAATTTCGAAAACTTTTTTATTGTACAAAACTACGTTAATTCTTCTGATGTTTTTTAACGTTTCGTTAAAAAACCCTTTAGCGTAATATCCCTTGAAATCGTTCAGAATGAAATTTAGCGCAAAAACGGCTTTGACAAAAGCAGCGAAAGTAGACCGAAAACTTATTCTCGTTCCGCGCCACCTCGATAAATACGAATACCGCGCGCTTAGGAGAATAAATCACAGCCGTCAATTCGCGCGAGAGGCAGACTCTGCGAGCTCATGCATTAAAATGAGTTTTAGCGATTTACGGCGGCGTGGCCTCCTTCCCGCTCCGGAAACAAAGTCCGAGCATAAGCGGGAGCAAGAAGTGCATAAAAGAGCAGGAGCGCAAGGGCTAGCTTTTGGCGCCAAGTGATAATACCGTCGACAAAGCAGCCGGATAAAAGAGTAAGAGCTCGCTGCCGGAGGAGTAGGACAACTCGCGCGAATCAAGTGCTGAGCTGCGAAGCAAAAAAAAAAGAAGAAACTGCCCGCGGCCGATGCCAAAAGCGAGCGCGCAGTCAAAGCGCCGCGGAGGAGGGAATGAACTCAATTACGAAGCTCTCGGCTCGCGTAATTTTCCTCCTTCTCTCTCTCTTTCTCTCTCTCTCTCGTTACGCCTTTGTGCGCGACGCAAGTGACCTTTGTTGGCTCTCTTGCTTACTGCGGCTGCTTCCCCGCTCGGTGCGGGGGCTCCGCTTCCTCCGATGAAGTGGAGTCAAGTGCGCGATCGAAGGATGAGACCGCATTCGGGAGGGAGTCGCGTCTCGCGTCGAACGAGTGCGCGACTCCTCGGTGAAGGATACGAATCTGCCGACTTAGGGGTTAATTGCCGCTGCGAGGGAGGAGGGCGCGGTATGAAGAATTGAGGTTATCAGGGATTCTCACTCGGTGGGTGGTCTCTGTTACGCAAAAAGGACGTTTTATTTATGGGACTATTATTTTAAAAAATGAGAAAAATTAGAAGGGTTCGTCCGAAAAAGATAGAATTTAACGTGATACTTTAAATCCTAATATGTATTCTAAGAAATTAAATTACGTGATTATTTGTTTAAATGTTATAGCAAATTTTTTTAATCTGTAAATTGGCACTACAGCAATCCTTTCACCTACATCTCTAAAAAGCTAGTGTGAAATTACTTTTATAAGAAAAGCTTTTATAGTAGATAATAATATTAGCCTTACTTTTTTATTATTTTATATTGTAAAGCTGAGTAAAAATTGCGTTCATTTGAAAAAACTTGCTACTAAATTCTTACTCAAAGTATATAATATATATAGAATAAAACGCAACATATATAATACTTTTCCAAATTTTAAATTTACTAAAAATTTCTAATTATATATACATTTTTACTTATTCAGCATAGCGTATACTGTTTTAGTTTTATGCTAATCGTCAGTAAATATTTAGTTCAAACGATATCTTACATTCAATAAAAAAACCTCTTTTTGGACATCGATTTTGAACAATAATCTACAATCAGATGAAAGTTATATTTTTGGAAAACATCGTAGTAGTATTCACTGAATTCGCAAAGATTGGTCTTTAAATTTGTCTTGTTTGATTGAATAAATTTTTACATAACTTTCCTCTATATAAAATTCTTCTGATTATTCATAAGTGTTAAAATCTAAAACACAATCATGCCATTATCAAAGGCAGATTCCCCTACATTCTCACTTAAAAACGTCATTCCATTCATGCCTTTAATTAATTCCACTCGTCTGACATTCCCCACGCCGCCTACTTCCATTGAATGCCATCATGCAAAGGCTAAAGAATGCAAGTATAAAAGCGTCACGCGGCAATCACCCGCGAACGCTTCTACGCAGAATATGAAAACAGGCTGTCGAGTGCTCGCGAGCATTGCGCAATATAAAATTGACGGTTCAGCGGCACCTCGGCGCGATACGTCGCTCGCAAAATTCACGACACAGATTTCTAACGGCTGCAGCCCCTTGTTGACCTTTCGCGGAATCTCGTGCGTTCGGAGCCTCTCGAGCGGAGAGCTGCTGCTGCTGCTGTGGGCTCCTTTTATTCCCCGGCCCTGACGCGCGCGACAGCTGATGACGATGGAAACTGCAAATTAAGTACGTGCTGGGGGCGCCTTTTCGAGAGATGGGCTCGAGATTTCGCCCCGCGACAAAAGCGCGTCCGAGCTTCTGAGTCTGCGTGGAATAGCCGAGCGGCCACTTTTGTCGGGCGGCAAAACCAATAGGTTAATCTACAAAGGCACTTGAAGAGCCGCCACGGCATTTGATCGCCGCGCGGAAATAACAAGCGGAATTTTATCGACGCCCTTTTTTAATGAGCTGCTACGTGACTATCGTTGGGCGTTAAATTTTGGGTCAGAGGTTGAGACTGGAGGAGTTTATTTTTGGTGAAAGTTTCAAGTTCTCATTTCGACAGCTTTGGAATAAAAATAGTTTCATGCGTATTTTATTTAAGAAATGAAAGAGAATACTTTTGGAAAAAATTCTACGCACAACTTCTGTTTTCATTTTTTATCGAATATTTTTTTTCAGTTTTATGTAAATATAAATCTGCTTTATTGAGTTCGATCTTTTATACTTTTAGATTAATATTTTATTTATATATTCTTCGGTAATATATTTATTTTATTTGCTGAATAATTTTTAGACGCACAAAGAACTGCATTTTAACCAGATTCAAATTTAAAATTCGTTGTATATTATGAATCACAATATGAATTCTGACAGCGATGAATATAAATTTTTTAAATCGAAATTGAAAATAGATTTGATTGAAAATAAAATTGCATTAAATTGAACATTTTTAAAAGAAAATGACAATTCTGAAAATATTGGTTTTTTGATTTGTCCTAAAGGCAAAAAAAGTTACGTACACCATACATAAAAGCAGAAATTTAGTTATCACCTCGCAGTGCCTTTCGAATTGTAGATTAACGCGTTAATAGCCGCTTCCAATAGATGAGCCCACCGATAAATCTCCCTCGCAGCGCGCGCTTAAACAAAAATCGATTTCATTAGACCTTAAAGAAGAAAAAAGCACCTCACGCGCTTATACTTCCAGCCGGAGGATTACATGGGATTGAAGGGCGGCCTGGAGGAGCTGCAGCACCTGGGCATGCTGGTCCGAGGCGAGGAGTCGCGGGTGGTGGCGGTGGCGGCGGCCATGCCGGCCGATCCCCGCGGCCTGCCGAGCCTGCCGACGAGCCTCGAGGCGCGGCTGCCCCAACTCGATCAGGGCCTGCGGCTCACGCACGCCGAATGGCTCCCGGTCACGAACACCAGGTACGTTAGAGCGCCTTTTCCACCCCGCTCTCCGATGTCTGCTCTTTTTTCACCCGCTCGGGGGGGAGGTGAGTTGACTCACCCCTGCGACTGCTGCGATTGGGGAGACGGTGCGGATTTTTGCCAGGAGAGATTGCGGCTGCTTTAAGATTAAGCATAATTTGGGTGAAATCTTTATTTTCATGGGTTAGTTAGATTATTTTCAAAGAATTTTAAGATTTATTGGTAGCAGCTTTTTTGTTAAGTATTCATATTATTTTTAAAGATGTACTTAGGCATAATGAGTAGTATAAACACTTGAATAAAAACTGGTTAAAAAACGATGACCGTTATACTTTAGTAATAATATACGTACGATCCAAATAAGCTAAAAAAAAGTTAGTTTTTTTAAATTATAATGATATAAAAGTTTTCTTAATAAAAGCATTGTGCAATGTCATTTTTGTTATTTTTAGAAGATTTATGAATCATTCTGAAAAATGGAACGTTATTCCAATGAATTTTACGCCAATTATGCAAGGGAAATGTTACCGCGATAAGATCTTCACGATGTGGCAGGCTTTAAGTGAGAAAAAAATCGCACTCAGTCAAATGGTAATTTCGGTCACAATAAAAAACGAGAATCAATATTCAACAAAATATTATCTTTATTTTATCTGGAAGTCGTCTGTTCATAAAATTTATTTTTAATGCTTTTAAATATTATGATTTTAACGTTACGTGATTTTATCACGCACAATTTTTATGTTACATTTAGCTTTTAAAATTTTACTCATGCATAAATCACATTGAGTTTTCAATTTTGGGAACAAACTTTTTTAAATCGCGTTATTATTTTAGCGATGAAGCAAAGTGCACTATCAATTTGCATACTTTAGAAGAATATGTGCATAGTGAGCAAAGCTTGTAAAAATTTCATGTTTCTTCTGAGTCTCGAATATGAATTTATAAAATACAAATAAATTTTAATAAATGTAAATCCAAAATGTAGGTTTAAATTTCACACGAAGCAGTAATATTGAAGCTATTGAATAATATATCAATGAAAGCAAACAGTACTAAGAACAGTTAGTCGCGATCACTTAGTAAATTTATTTTGAAAAAATTTGAAAAGGGTCAATTACTTGGTTATAACGTTAGTTTTTTAAGTAATAAACCAATATTTGATAGTACAGACAAGTTTCATCGTGATATTCGTGCTAGTTACCGTTAATATCTTCTTGATCGATAATGACAATATATCGCTTTAAACATTTATTTTCATATTTGTTTGTGTACAATGTAACCATTTACGAATATTTCTATATTCAAATATCAAGTTCTTTGAACTGCAACGTAATTAAGTATTTGACGAAGGAGTTGCGATGGCTCAGTCAGCAGCGTATTTGGACTCTTAATTAGACAGACCCTGATTCGATCTCGGATCTGATGAAACTGTGAAATTTATTTACAAGTGTTGAACATCAAAGCTAGGGAGATTCGGATTCTATTAAATACTCTGTAAAGTCCTGTTCCGATTTGGCGAGTATTGACTGAATACGTAGCGTTAAAGTGCAAGTTAAATACGGTAAACAGAGTATATAATACTTTGTCAACTACGTTAAAATAATTTAGATTGAATACTTTATTCTAGTAATAAATAAAGGATTGTATTCTTAAAATCAGAACGATAGCTTGTCTGACAGTATTCTTCTGAATCTACTTAAGTAATTTAACAAATTTAACAAAGTTGAGAGACGTAAGAATTGTTCTTTCGTAGTAAGCTGAATCGTCTGATAATACTCTTCTTGATCTACTTAAATCAGCGTCAAGCCGATCTGTCATAAAACTATGAAAGGAAATTGAAAGATTTCAGCCTATTTCTGCGACCAAGCAGTGAATTGTATAGTCCCACCGGAACAGGGAGGCAAAGAAAAATGCTAAAAGTTTCTGTTGATTAAATCCTCGCAGGTTTAAATTCTTCGTATACTCGGCCTACTACGACGAGAGAGTCGGCAGCCTGGGTCCTGGAAATCGCGGCTCCGGCTCCGGGATCGTTCGCGTCATTGGTGCTACGAAAACAAGGGGTCCCGAGAGGGTCTGGTGCCGACTGTGGTATTTGACGCAGAACTCTGAGAATGCCACAACTTCGATAACAGTCGCGGCTAAAGTCAAGGTGAGCTATAATCCCGCGCTCCCCCGGGAAAATAATTTCATTAGACTCGTGCGATCTTCGCAGCTGCCGGTCCTCCGAGAAAAGCGCGAGCAGACGCAATTTCGAGGGAAAATTAGTCATTTAAAATAAGCGAATTCATCATTATTCAAGTATTTTAACCATATCGAGCTTAAAAGTGTAAAATATTTTCTGAAAACCGCCGTGAATTTCTTTGGAAATTTCTTTGGAAACACGAAGCGACGGCGGCGGCCCGATATTGAATTACTCCCGAGCTAATAATCGGCCTGCCTTTGACACGAGAATCCCCCTCTTCTCGTTCCACAGGTGATAAGGGAGAACTGGAGCTTGAAATACAGCGCCTGCTTCGTGATCTGCCCGCTGCCAAAGGAGCAGCCGCCGGCTGCGGCGGACCGGGTGCCCGAGGCGGTGAGCATCGTCGCGCGGCTTCGCGCGCCGCCCACCAACCGGATACTCGTGCGGAATCGACCGAGGGATCGGCCCAAGGAGCGAAAGCCCCTCGCCGTCTGCGTGAAACCGCTGCATTATGACTACAATAGGGTAAGCAGCCGCTGTGCATATATTGCTCGCGACGGCAAATCGCTCGGGCGCGGTTGGGTTGCGGCTCTTACGCGGGAAATCGACGCTTTACTTCGCCGCGGAGGTGCTTTTGGCTTCGTACTTTTTTCTCCAATAGCTTCAGTACAGGAACGGAGATTTAAAGATTTCAGAATTGGTAGCTCGAGAAAATTATAGTTATTAAAAAAGCATTATTTTCTTATAGTTTGACTTTCTGAATAGCATGTCTTTTTGTTAAAAACAACTTTTAACAAATAGATACGTAGGCATGAAATTAGTTGAAGTTAAACTACAAATTGTAGAGTCGTTCAAAAACTAATCTTTAACCGTCTATCCGTAAACCCTGCAACGCTGTAATTAAATCAGTGAATCGTTCTAAAATTTCCTTTCTAAAAGTAAACGTGTGAAGTAAATAAATGTTATCTAGATGTAAACACAAGCCTTATTAAAATGTAAAGTTAGAACAGAATCAATTTCAATTTCTGTAGTACAACATATAGTATGTTCGACCGCAATACCCTAGAACAGCTACAGCTCCCTAAGCTCTTTCAAGATAATTGTGCAGCCCGCACTAAATCGCTGAATTAATTACAGAGTTTATCTCACCTCGGGTTTCTAATAAGTACAGTACTTCCACATAATTACAAGCCTACGTATTTTCCTGAAAAAAAGTTGAAAAGACAATTTCTCGAAGCAGCCAAATAACCCATAATGAGCCACGATTACATATTCCGAAAGCCCGAAAGCCGAAAGTATCAAGCACCCATCAAGATCTTTATCGCCTCGAAAGCTTATACGCTAAAAGCCAACCGCGACGCGCCGCCTAAAACCCGAATGAGGTCGCGGTTCGAGCGCCGCACGGCACGTATGCACAAACGCCGGCGAGACGCGCAGCCGCATTAGCCTTTGTCGTGTGCGCAGGTGCTGCAATTAATAGAGTTCATCGAGCTCCACAAGATCTTGGGCGCGAGCCACGTGACGCTCTACAACGACACGGTGGGCGGCGAGGCCGGCTGCGCCCTGCGCCACTACGAGGCGAAGGGGACGGTGACGCTGCTGCCCTGGCACCACCTCGACATGATATCCCAGAAGGAGATACGCACCGAGGGCCTCTTCGCCGCTCTGAACGATTGCCTCTACCGGTCCATGTACGACTACGAGTACGTCGCTCTGTTGGACCTCGATGAGTTTATCATACCGAGGCGAGGGGAGACCATTCTCGATCTTATAAGGTGACGTGTTTTGGTGAATTGTTAGCTCGTTGAAAATTCAGAGAAATTATTTCAATATGCATCTAAGTTTCAAATTGGAGCTTTAAGAAAAATAAAGTTAGCAAAAAATATGTATTAAAATTTTTTTCAGTAAGTATGAATCGAGACTTTTTCATCTCGAATCGAATATTTTGAAGAAACAGTATTGAAAGGTGAAAATAGTAAATTGGTATTCGCAGTGCTGTGCACGTAAATTACGAATGCATAGCGAGCTGCATGGAAATAAAAATTTTACGGGCAGATTAAAGAGCAGTTTTGATCGATAGCAGCTATCAGAAAGCAATTATCAGAAAGCGCTCAATAACGCTGCTTGTAAATGGTCGAACAGAAGTTGAAATGCTATTATTTACACTGCAATTATTACCAGTTCTTAGCAAATTATTTATTTAAAATTATGAAAAGTTTTTAAATTTAAAATAATTGAATTTCAAAATTTATCAGAAATATTTCAAAACAGTATTGTGTGATACTGAAAAAGGCTATAAATATTAAATTACAGTTTTCTTTATTAAAAGTGCACTTTTAGTTTTGTACAGAAAAGTATACACGTGCACAAAAGAATCGCATAATTTGTAAATGCCCGCTTTTAGTTTTGTTCAATAAGCAAAGTAAGCCTGGCAGAGTTGAGCGAATACACTGTGCCGAGGCTCAAGCTAAGCTCCCCCCTCGAGACTCGAAAATAAATGTTCCAATACCGCCTCTTCCAGATGGATGGGCACTCGGACGAGCTCGAAGACGAGCGGCGCCTACTCGTTCCAGAACGCCTTCTTCTACCTCCAATGGCCGGACGACCCTTACGTGACGACCTCGCGCCGGGCGACCGAGGCGGGCCTGATAACGCTGCGCAAAACGCGCCGTCGCTCGAAGCTCCACCCGCACAAGCAGCGCAGCAAGTACGTCTGCCGGCCGCGCGACGTCATCGAGACGGGCAACCACTTCGTCTGGGAGTTCGTGCCGGGCCACGGGACCGTCAACGTGCCGGCGGACGCCGCGATCCTCCACCACTACCGGGTCTGCGAGTTCGGCGGCGACGATTGCGTCAAGACGCCCTCCGTCGTCGACCGCACGGCCTACAAGTACCTGGACCAGCTGGCGGAGAAGGTCGAGGCCACCTGGCAGCAGCTCGAGTCCATCTGTCCCAACATGCCCGATCTGGCGCCGCCGCCCGACGACGCCCCCGGTAAGGGCGAGGGCAAGGCCAAGGAGAAAACGAGGTAGCAGAGAGTCAGGGCCGAGAAGGTGGAGGAGGAGATCGAGCGGGTGCCGGTCGTTCAGTCCCTGGACGATCTTAACGCGATCATGGCCAATTTCACTGGCAAGCCCATACTTGCTAGGACGTACTTTTATAATTACGCGTGACCAGGGGGGGTGTAGCGTCGTTCTTGGGCGATTCTCTCGTAGTGCGTCGGTTCAGCAAGGGCGCAGCGCGATTTAGGCTTTTAACGCATAACTTTTCATTCTCACGGAAGAATTCTTTCGCTCTGAGAAGAAACGGCACGAGAATATATCATGAGGGGGAATAATTTAATGTTCAACTAGCGATCGGTTGCTTTCTCCAAATAATTGCTTTAATAACATCCGAGTACTTTATTTTATTGTACTTTCAACGATTGCGATTATTATTTTCAGTATTTAATGTTAAGTGTTTTTTCTTTATAAACGGCGGAAGGTTCTTTTAATTCATTGAATCTTTTTATATTTTAAGGTAATTCAATTCCTTTCACTTTACGTTTTTTGTTTTGAATGAAGTGTCTTGCACAAATAATAACAATTCTGCCAAAGTTCATAATACATTTTATTGAAAACAAAAAATAAATAAAATAAATTATGATAAAAGTTTCAAAAACTTTTAAGTATTATATTTTTCTATGTATAATGTAGCAAAGGTTTTACACGTTATAGTCTATTATTTACAATCATAAGTAAGTTTAATGAAATTTGTAATGAATTAATTAACAAGTTCTCAAGCCGAAAGTAGATTAAAAAGTCACAGACAATTTAGTCGATTTAGTTTATAATTCATTCTTCAAAGTTCTAAAGTATTTCAATAGTTTTTTAAAAATTTATCGATCAAAGTCACTCTACGCCATTATATTTAGAAGAGTTAAAAAAATATCAGAAAATTGAATGAAAATATTTAATAAAATGTATATACTTTTAATGGTTTTTAAATCTAAAGAAAATAATTAATTTTAACACAATAATCCGTTTTATTAAAGTTCTATTAAAAAGCTTAACTTATTATATAAAAGAAAAATAGCTTGTAATAATTGAGTAAAAAAGTTTTGTTTGCAATTCAATTTACATAAATTGAAAAACCAGTAAAAGTAATTAGAGATTCTTTCTAAACGTAAATTAAATCGTGAAACTAGTTTCATACTTTGAATTGATCTAACAAGTAAATGAACGCACATCAAGCGAAAGAACAAATGTAAAAGCACGCGATTTTCCAAAAAAGCTCCGTTGTAACATTAACGACGTTCCCTCCACGTGTACATGTAAGACTTAAACACAAATTTTACTGCATTTCTACGTATAACTAAAAAAAAACAACAAATTATAACTTATATTGCAAAAGTAAAGCTCAATGTTAAGGCATGTATAAAATTTTGTCGAATAAGTGTGCGTATATAATGATGTATATGTATATATATTCTTGCTACCCTTCATTCAGCCCGTCAAGTAATTACGCGAGGGTGGATGGAAATGGGAGGAAAAGGTTCGCCACTGAAAGAGGAATGAGAGCGTGGAAAAAGAAGGAATGAGCAATGAGAAAAACCTGGTACGAAGAGCGAAATCCATTCGAAGTGCAAACTTCGTTAAAAAGACTCGGAAGTACACGTACAATGACTGGGAATGAAAGAGCGAATTCTTCGAGCGGGTCAGTGGACCAAAAAACTTGAGAGTCTAGAAGTATACGGCGAAAAACTTCGTAAATACAATGCTTTTAAAAGAGTGCGTATTTTAAGTGGTTTTTTTGAAAAAGAATGTATTTTGAATATTGCAAGATGCTTTAAAACTTTTCTCGTAAAATTCATTATACTAATTTTTTAAATAGTATACCTCTGCAGTAATATTTATTCAAAATATAAATTAGCTGCCTTGAAATTTCAACAATTTTCTCTGTTGATCTGTTCCTTATAAAACTTGGAACGTAATTAAGAAGTTTCATTGATTAAAAAATTTTAAAACACTAACAAATTGGACACAGAATTTTATTAATTGCTTTCTGGACTTCTCAACGAAAATGGCAAGGCAAACGAAAAAGTTGACATAACGGAACGCTTATACAGGTTTAAAAGCCACAGAATAGTCGATTCACGGCATCGGGGGCGGATTAGCGAATATTTTTCTACGAGAATCCTTAAGTCATGGGGAGATTATTGTGAGAAAAAAAATGTAGAAGCGACCGCGGAAACTTGTAAGAGGAAGTAAATAAGAGAAAAAGCCTCACGCTCTGGTGCTTCATTGCGATTTTTTATATGTCTAAGTATTGTTGTTATGTAAATGTGAATTCGCGGCTGGGATATGTGGTATCGAGATTACGTATGAGAAACTTTTAAGGTGTCTCTGACATGAATTTTTTTATAATTCTAAGGATAGTTAAGGCTGGGTAATAGCAATGGCATATTGCCTTAAAGGAAAAAGTGAATTAAAGAGAAGCTGTAATTGTAGCTATATTATCAATTATTATTTTTCGTCATTGAAAAAAAATTTATCATTTATGTCGATTGATTCACATTGTTCAAAATCAGATTGTGACTGAATTATTTAATATTATTATAAGTAACTGAATTATCGTTATCGACATCAATATAAAAAGCTCTTAAACTATGATTTCAAAATACAAATTTAGTAAAAGCTTTTAATTTTTTTTCGTGATTTATATATTTATTTTTTATTTTTAAGCGTTATATAAATCTCCAATAAAAGCAAAGTGAAAGTAAATATAATTTGCTTGCTTCTTAAATAAAAAGCTTTATATTTTTTTCAAATAACTGCGTCAATTTTAAAATATTCTTCCTCACGTGCGATTATATTTCTTTAGATCACTAAATAAGACGGATTCTATTTCAAGTTTAAAACAGTAACCATTACAAATATTTGTTTTTCTATAACAAAATGTTATCACAGTAAAATTTCATTACCTATTTTCTTTTTATAATTTAATAAGTCAGATATTGAATAATTATTAAATTATAAAGTAAGGCCTATAATTAAAACGGTCTATACAATCTTGGTTAAATATGCAATTGATTTTAGTGACGTGAACTTATTCATTTATATTATCTTTTGTGCATTTGATTTTTTATTACATTTGTATGCAGCAGTACAATGTAAGAGCGAAAGACACGCATATCTATAGAGTCTATAGAGTCAGTATTGTGCTATAGTTTATCTGTGTAAAAATAGTTATAATAATTAAGTAAATAATAAGTCCGAATAATAGTAGTAATTGTCGATAAAAGAAACGTACGTTTCAACTCGACTTTTTACATTAATTTTTGGTTTTTAATAATACAATTGAGGAAGGTATGTAAGGTGCGACAAACACTTCAAGAAAATACATAAAATGCACGGTTTTTATTATGAAACAGAAGGACGATCAGTCGTTTTTACATGTCAAAGAGAATCGTTCAAAGATTGTTAAAACACTGTATTCTTCGACTTTCGAAAGAAATTCGAACTATTTCATTCAGCAGATGAAATATCAACATTTTAATATCTATTTACTGAAAAAAAATTTGTATAATGATGTAAAATTAAACGAAAATATTGCATAAATTTTAGTGCAAAATAATTGTTTGAGATAAGAATAAAAGTTTCTCTACTTTTTCATCATACAATTTAATCAAATGCAAATTAGGAAATTTTAAAATGCGTGGTTGTGAATAAATCAATATTAATTTCACTTAAAATTTATGGAATAGCATCGTAAAATTTTGTAAAATTTTACAAATTTTTCACCTGAGATCCTGAAATTTACTTAGAGTGGATTATATAAGCATACACATATAAAGAATTTGTACATAAAATAAAACAAACTCGTCGTCGAATGTTTTATTTTTCGAAAGAATCATAATCATGTCATTTTTCACGCAGTTGATTCGCAATAATCATTGATACTGTGCGAAGTGGGCGTGTTTTTAAAGAATTTCTGTTTCACTTAAACATAAATACAACGAGATATTAATTGGTGCTGTAAGTTGCATATCGAAGACACTCGTTAAGCACGATATCATTTCAATTAAGAATGTCGACGATTATTTGATAATTCAATGATTTATGAGAATCAAAGCTCCGAATCTCACTGATATTTCGTTTTGATCAAGCTGTGTTCAATTCTGGTACAGAAAGAAAAACTTATATATTATAGATTACAAACTGTTACCTACTGATCATAATTTCATTCCCACATTTAATAAAATTAAAAAAGAATCAAAATTTTGTGTTTAGTTTTTACCTTATCTTTTTCAAAACTCATCATCAGTATGATCTATTTTACTCATAGCTCGTTTCTCTTCATTTTGTTTGGAATTAAAATCATCCATATTTGGACCTATGGAATTTAACAATTCATCATCGTCATCGTCATCATCTGTATGGTCAATTAATAAATCGCTGTCAGAGTCTGAAGATTCATAAGTTCCATTGTTCTCGCGGATGGTTCCACGCTGACGTCCAGACATACTACCATATAATCTACGTTGCGTTATGTTGACTCTCGCTGATTTCTTTGCATCTGTCAAAAGATATTTACGGTTAATATTAGTTTTTAGATTGTATAATTATCTTGAAATTGAAAATTCTTAAATATACTATGAGAAATTAATTTTTTTAAATATTAAAATTGAATCAAAACTTAAATTACCTGCATTTGTATTTTCTGGAGGCTTTTTTTCTCCTTCTCCAAGAACTAATGTACTTTGAATATTTGTATTAAATATAGAGTCATTTCCTTCTATTATACTTTCAATATTTGCATCATCAATTCGTAGTTGTTCCTGTTGCTTCTTAGTAGCTGCTTTCCTATTAAAGAATTTTTAAAGTTAAATAAAACATAATGACAAATAATATTTAAAAATAATTTTGTAAAAGTTGTGTATGAAGAGTTTACCTTCGTTCAAATCTCTCTTGTTCTGCTTTTGCTGCATCTTCGTAAAGATGCTCCAAGTACGACAAATAACGAAATTTCTGTAAATAATCATTATACAAAGCCTTTAATTCGACTTCGAGTTTCTCAAATTCTTCCATGAATGCTGGACGAACTTTTCGTAAAGTTTGAAGTCTTTTTTGATTTCTTTCCAGTTCAGTTTTACGTCGTTCTATCCGCGTATCCAAATTTTGTTCTGTGTCCTGAAATGAATTGTATTAACTAATTAAAATTTAATAATAGTTTATACGATAATTGCGATATTTGTAACTACCTTAACATTTTCAATTTGATTTTTTATTTCCTCAATTTCTTTTTTAGTACTATTTATGACATCTTTGACAGCAACTTCAATTTCTGAAGTATCATATTGACTAGCAATCTTTGCATTTCTAATTTCACGTAATTCTGTTTCTCTTCCAAGCAGGTCATACAAAGTTGCACCATTTATTGTAAGTTGACTAGCTAATTGCCTTGTATGTTTTAAATCACTAAATCTTTCGGAGAGATCAAAATTTACTGGAGTATAATTTTCTGTATTTAAGAGATCATTTGTACTTTGTAACTGAGCTTGGTAAAGTAATGATGTCATTTTGAGTAATTCTTGAACTGCATTACCATCCGCCATGTAAAGTTTTTTTGTATTCAGTCTTATATTTACTGTTTTTACCTGAAAAATAAAACATTTTACAATTTAATATGTAAAAGTATACAATCAGAATTTTCTCATTTGCATAATTTTTCACACTCAGAATAAAACCCAACTATCATTAGGTAATTTCCTCTTATAAATAATTAATTCTAAAAAGACTGGGCTAAATAACGTAATAATCAAATGCAAACCATAAATTCTGCAACATAACAGATTAAAGCAACTCGTTCATTTTCAGTACTATGACCTGTTGGTACATTGGCATCATCGTCAAATCTCTTTACAAGCCATATAAGTATCTCAGCTACCAAAGGGAAATTTGGGTATCGGAAATTAGACAGAGAAATCAATCTTGGATAACCCAAGACTCGCATCATTTCTGTGAAATCTATTTCAAACAAAAATATTCAAGAATTGTAGTAAAAACAGGTACATTACAAGTATATAAAAATAAAAATATAAATTAATAACATACTTCTCAAATCACGAAACGACATTTTTACAAAACTTATTATCTATATTTATTATCTTCTAATTAAAATTCTAATTAAAACTAAGCATGGATAACCATGTGTGCCACTTTAATTAATGTTTACACTTTTGAGCTTCAAACGTTACCATGGTAACATTTAAAAAATATATAACCTGAATGAGATATGCTTTTCAAATAAATAAATTCATTGTAAATGACTTATAATGTACAGAAATATTTATTAATCAAAGAATTTATTAATTATTTATAATTAAATATACAAAGTTTTAAAATTTTTTGTTATATACAAACTTTTTAAAATTAATGTAAATAATTAATTGTTAGAATTAATTAAAATATTAATCACACTTGTCTATCTTTTTTAATTTGTGATTTCATTCTTTTAACAAACACGCGTTCTTGAGATGCTTTAAGTTGTTTCTTCCTATGTTTTTCTTGCGCAATTAATGAAGGTTCAGCAGGTTCAACAATAAGATCTCTGATCATTTGTCTAATTTTTTGTAGTGCATCTGCCAAATTTAATTGCTGAGATCTTGTTAGATCAGATTTCATTACTAAATAGCCTTCATTATTTATTTTATTTTGATGCTGTAAAAAAATGTTTTTAATAAATTAAAATTAAAAATTTTCTTATTAAATTAAATTCTATTAAAAACAATTTTAAAAAAGATATAATTATAATTATATTTAAGAATTAGACTATAATAATATTCTTCCTTTTACTAACTAAAAGTTGAAATCTTAAAATTTATTCCCAGAATCTCCAAAAATAAATAATTACATATAATTATTAAAGGACTAGAAATTAAAGAATAAAATTCTAATAATTTATAAATGAAGCATTTTTTTAATAATTTCATTTTTAATATATAATTATTTATTAATTTTAACAGTTTATATTAAGGGAACCTAAGACTACATATAATTCACATGATTTTCAACTTGTCATGTTCTTTTTGTTTATTTACAAAAAAACTCTAATAATCATTATTTTAAAAAACTTTAAAAAAGATTGGAAAAATTGAGTAACCCCTATTTTAACATCTTTTAGCTTCTAAATAATTTTTATTATAAATGTAACAATACCTTTTCTAGTAACTTTTCTTTAATATCCTCGTGAAGCCATGAAGCATTTTTAACATTAAATCTTACATCCACTTTTGTATTAACTTTATTAACATGCTGACCTCCTGGACCACTACTGCAACTGTATTTTATGTCAATTTCTTTTATCGGAATGTATCCATTAAATTTTGCTGATGGATCTTCTGGAATCTAATTATTCAATTATTTAATAAGTAAAAAAATTATGTAAATAAACAAGCATTATCTGCAGCAAATTAGTTGCTTATAAGGCTTAATCATAATCTTTTTATTTGAATGTTTTTTATATTGTAAGTACTTATGTTTACATAAATTATTACATAAATTAAACACAAGTATTTAAAATTTTACTAACAAAATTTGGTGTATATAAGTTGATATTGCTTTTTGGATATAAATTCTCTAAGGCGTAGGGACTTTTGAAAGAGAACGCTCTTCCAAGACCGAAAGCATGGCTTTTGTTTGTAAAATCACTTTTTAAAACTTTTAAACACTGCCGACCGACGTAATTCATAATTTATTTTATTATTTTATTACAATATTTCTATATTTTATACACAAAACAATAGTGAGGTTAAGAAGAAAAGATTGTAGTGTTATGAACCGACCTTAGGTCATTGGTCAAAAACAGACATAGATGGGAATTTCGTCGAGTCCCGCGGATACGCCACAAACTAAAAAATATGTAGATACAAACTCGGCGCCGAAACAATAAAATATTGCTTATTTTGTTAATAATAAGATATAATTAGGAATTCAAGAATAATAATTAATCATTTTTAACTAGGATATTACCCTTATCCTGGTTGGACTAATAAACAACGGATAAATCTTTGAATATCGATTGCACAACATTATGCAATCGATTAAATCTTTTGTTTAAACAAATTAGATAGTAAAATAATGTAGTCTATTCGGAATTTTGTTGAGAATCAGTAGTTAATTAGTAATTAATTAGCAA
>JAWWEM010000027.1:19473-42095 GCA_035582935.1 Ormyrus thymus
CTCCACTGTTTTCTCTGCTTGGCCTCAAAATAAATTGGGAAGTCCTCCGCTTTGAAATTCGTCTAATTTTTTTACTATATGGCCCAGATAAAAATAAGGGCAGTATTTTACAAACTAGATATCTGTAACGTCCTCGATTGAATCGAAAAGAATAATTTTTCATTTTGTCGCTTTAATTTTGCAAAACTTGTACTTTTTCTAAAAAAATATCCGATCATTGTCTGTAGAAGAGAAACTTGTGAAAAAAAGTTTTGTTTAGAAAAAATTGATGTTACTTTTAATTTTTATTTAGCATATAATCTACAGCGATCAAAGTGACGTAATCTGTTTCACCATAATAAATTTAAATTCGGAGTATCTTCGATTCCAATCGTAAAACGGCAAGTAGCAAAAAAGTGCCGCCATTGCTAAATAAACGTTTCTTAAAAAAAAGAAACAAACCGCTTTCCGCGGAGAGCCTTAACCGGCGGGAGGATTCCGGAAGGAAAAAAGCAGAGCGATTCCGTTGGCGTCATCGCCGCGTCGATTTCCTGGGGTTACAGTGGCTGACGCCGAGCTGTTTTCTCTTTGCAGATCACCGCGATCGGAACCGCAGCAGCAGGAGCCGTGCCGATTGAGGCAGGAACGGCCTTGCCCGCCGAGCAAGTACAGGACGCCTTCCGGGGCCTGCAATAACGTCAGGCATCCGGCATGGGGCGCCAGGGGATCGCCGTACCTCAGAGTGCTCAAGCCTGCTTACGCTGATGGTGAGTTTTGCTAACCTTTTCTTTTTCATTTCGTTAGCGTTCTAGAAAAAAACCGACACTTCTTGCAGGTGTTGTCATTTAATATTTATAGATAACTTAAATTACATTTTCAATAATAATAAAACGATATAATTTTCCCAGGTAGAAAATGAAGAAAAATTGTTCTCAATTTAAAATATTATAAGTATTTTCAATTCCAAAATGTTTTTTTTATGTTAGGTTAATTTGATGAAATTTAGTTTAATTTAAAAAAAAGAAAGTAATAGTAATTAATTTTTTATACGTAAATACTTTTTACGTGCTCTACGCGTATTGAAAATACCGAAATTAAAATTTGAGTTTTTTAATTTGTTGATAAGGATACTTCCGTATTCCAATACATTTCACCGGTTCTGGTTTCATTTACTCTATAAGATAACTCAATTATCTAACTGAGCAGATAAAATATACTTTTATGTTATTCTAAATAAGATTTTCACCTAATACTTTCCACAAAAGCTACAAACTATCGCTGATTTTAAATGAGTAATTATAATTTTATTAATTGCCCTAAGTTAAGTGCCTATAAGCGAGCCTATACGATAATATCCTAAATGAAATAACGTTCTTATCTAATCTAGTTTTTCAAAATAAATACGTGCACCTAGAGATTTATAATATTATTCTTAATACTATTAAGTTATTAAATAAACTAATAATCATTAAATTTATTCACAAATTAATATTAAAATATTAATTCGTATTTCTAAAGTCATAAAACAAATGTATTAGTTGCTCAAAAAAAGACTTGCCAAAACTGAAGTAACACTTTTTTCAAAGACCCTTTCACAAAGATTTTCAAGATTTTATAACGAATAATAATTTGTAATTGACCTTAAGCACATACAGTGTTTTTTCACTACTTATTCCTCCGGTGAAATCCTTCGCCTACGCATATCCAAGCAAATTAACAATAGTTATCAAATCTATAATTCTGCAAGCATTAATGAAAATTCTAGTATTTTGAGGGCTTTCAAGTCATTATTCCCCCGTAAAAGAAAAACTTGCGTGGTTAGACCGCAACAAAGTCGCATTAATATAGTCGTTTATCACGTTTAATGAACACTCGGCTGTTTTCATGGGCACGCATTGGAAAATTTAACACAAAATTGACCTTTTAAGCGATTTTGAGGTTTACAATTATACTTTAAAAATTTTATATCGATAGAAAAAGATTGAATAGAGTTTCGTGATCTTTTGCGATCGATAAAGCCCTCAGAAATTACTGATTGTAAGAAAGAACGATCGAACCTACGTCGTAAATTTTCTTAATTGCATTCATTAAAATTTAAGCGTTTGAAATGACTTTAGAATTATCTTGTCTCTTTAATAATTTATTTTAATTGCAAACTTCGAATTCTTGATCTTTATTGTTTTAAGAAAATGAACAGTATATCAAAAATGTTAAAAGGAATATATTTTTTCGCAAATATATATACGTATAATCGATTATTAGTATTTTTATCTAAAACTTTGTTTTGCTCGTCAGTTGCAAAATTTAAATAAAAATTGATTGAAATAAAGTGCTGAACCTTGTAATGTAGAGTGTACGTATAGGCTATATACTATATTCAAGTGTGTGACCAAGCTCTCACAACCATAAGAAATACCTTTTCTTACGCAAGTCACCATACGAGTTACATCCTTTAATTCTTTATACAAAGTCAATTCATTCACAGCAGGTGACGTGTGAATAAATTATGCGAACTTTAAATTTAAAAATTAATTAAAGATTATTATTTTATTAACGATTTTTTTTCTTTTTGATAAAGAGCTTAGAAATTATGGTACTAGATATTAGAGTTCAACTAATATATTAAGCGCGAAAAATTATATTGTAATAAAAATTTTAGTTTTACATATAATTTAATTTCACATGTCTATAGTTAAACTATTTACAGTTAAGCGCCATATAGGACACTCAAAAAGAGAATTAAATAGGATTTAAAAAAACGCAATTGTACCACAATATCTACTGCAAGCATCACTGTATTTTTTTCTTAAGGATTCTTACATTTTGATTTAAAATACATATAGTAATTTTGATTTATAATCTTAATAGATATTTTTATTTTACTCGTTATTAATATGCAAAACTATTTTATTTTGCATAAAATTAATTTGTTGCACGCTCATGTATAACAACTACGCGTAGCTTTATAACACATTTCTAATTTATGTTTAAAAACTTTTATGCAGCAAAAATGATTTTTGAAAAACAAAGTAATTTTTCGAACAATCCGCAAGAATGAGTTAATTAAATATTGTTCACTACCATTATACGCTGACTTTAATAATCCCTAAACCATAATAGCCGCATCTTCGACTACTTTCACATAAAGGTTTTATACAAACTCAAATTACCTCACTAATAAATATTCATATCTAACTTCATAGCGAACACCTGTACTTTATTGCACAACGTTCTCCAGCAATTTCCCGATCTCCACTGTGCACCTATACTTATATACCTTACCTATCCACTCGAATTTAAAAATCCTCGCGCGCATCCGAGCACGTGACTCCCCTACACATAATCTCATAACATCCTTACTCTCGGATGCCAACGAATTCGCCTCCACGTTCTCCGACGCCGAAAGAGAGAGAAAGACAGTCCGGGTCACGCGCTCCAGTGGAAAGTGAAAATAGGAACGCCTCGCCGTTGCACGCGATTAGAAAAGCTGGATTAGCATGCGCCGAGCGTTTGCGCGGCTCTTTCGCTGTGGCGCAACCTTTGCCTGATACGCCTACCCTGTGCGACTCTGCATTCGCGGATAAACGGCCGGTGGTCATTTACCGTCGCGAAGCTCGATGAAGGAGAGATTCAGCCGGATCGGTAGTTGCGAGACGAGAGTAGTTTTCGACGTGCCTCCACGTCAAAGTGATTTAATGGATGATTTTCCGCGTTTGTGGGATCTACGCCGTTTATGCTCTTGGAGCCATTATGCTTTTTCGTTTTTGCTAGTAAGTTTTAAGTATTTAAAGAAGGTAATTGCTTTGAAAAAGATTTCATTCTTTTTATAAAGTGCAAATAATCTTTTTTGGATTGAATATTCTCTTAAATCCTATATTAATAAATAAGATAGTATATAGAAAAATTCTTCCCAAGTAGTTTAGTAATGCGGATATAAACAAAAAATTCCTTCGATTCATTGAAATCATTATAATTAATTGAGATTTCTTTCGAAGATTTAATCAGAGTAATTAATTTGGATCACGTGACTCGTACAATGGAGGGAGATTGCCATTTCTGACGGATAGAAATAGGAAGTTATTAGCGACTTTCATGCTACAGCTCTCAAACTCAATTAATTATAATTAAAGTATGTTTCTTTCCAATATCAAATAACAATGCAGCTCATTAAATTTTATAACCTATTCTGCACTTTTTGTCCATAAATATCGTAATATATCATTTCCTATTATTACAAAATAATAACTATTGCCTATGCACCGGTAATCAATACATTGGTTCCAAAATAATTGAGATAATTTGTCAAGAGTTTTTTGATTCTATACACATTAAACGATTTTTGCTATGCATTAAATAATAATTTATTTTGCAATATTATTTTTCTGGAGTTTACGTAAGATAATAATTAATCTTATAATTAAAGAGATGAGAGAAATTGCATAATGCGTTGCATTGGTTGTATGAACATCCCAAGTTCTTCAATGAGGCTGTGCTAAAGTCTCCTTTGGAAAGTGAGTTATATAACACCTTAACGCGTTTTAGTAAGTTAAATTATGTAATATTCAAAGTAAATTCATACGCGAACATGAATAATAATCGATGCAGTTGCATTATTACGGCAATCATTACTGTATAATTTTTACCAAATTTATCGAAAATGATAGTAATTACGCGCAAAAACGTGCAATAAAGTAGGAATCAAGATAAATAATTTTAAACCTTTAAACTTTATTCACATCAACTAATCTTACGCATATTAAAGCATGCCGTTTATTTATTGTGCTTTTCAGGCTCGGTGGATCATACCATCCTTTACATTCTCGGACTCTAAAGTAAAATTAAAATTATTCTTATAATCAAAATGAATGAGTATTCCACTTTTAGCACTTACAATGTACCATAATAGTTTATAATAAAGTTAATCAAAAAATTGAGCAACTTCACGAAGACGCATTTATTACACAAATCCGAAGCATCGCTAAAAATACCCATCTTCCCAGAATCTTGAAAAACCGTTCGAAAAATTTCGTCCGTCATCCCGAGCCTCTCAGAAAATACTCGAAGGTGAGATCGCAGCCTGAATAATAAGAAAGCTCGGACTTGCGGCGTACAGAACAGGCGACAGAGAGCGAATCGCGCCAAAGAAAGTGACAACCGGCCGGTCGACCCGCAGCGGTTCTTCTTCCTCGCGGCGCGGCGACCTTTTCCTTTCCGAAGCAACGTAACACGTTGCGGCGACCTCGAAATAATTTCGGCCTCGCGTTCACTTTTTGCGCCCCCCCCCCTTCCTCTCTCGACGGTCCTTTCCCTTTTTTGTGCGAGAAATCGACACGCGTGAAGATTCGTCCTTATCTTGTTATTTTGGACGGCCGGTTTTGGCCCGCGGCTGCGTTCCGATACTTTTCCTGAATAGTTAACAGGATTATTAAGTACTTTTTTGATGATTCCGCATACTTTTGGTTGGTTCTCTGAGAAATCCTATTTCTTATGTAATCATGCTAATGGGCAACTACAAAATATTTTATTTTTTATAAATGCTTTTTTATTTCACAAAATAAGAAATGATAAACTATATCATTTTAATGCACTTTACAAAAATAAAATAGATTTAAACAATTTTTAAACTTATATTAAATTTGTTCAAACAAACTACGTTTGTTAAAAAGAAGTTCATTTCTAAAAAATTACTAAGGATATCTTATTTTCTTCATAGATTCGTCGTAATTAAATTGTTAAATTATTGAACTTTTGTAATAATAATAATAATCTTCTACAAAATTATGCATCAATAATTAAACTTTTCAGGAAAGAAAAAGTGCGAGTGATAAACGATGAGTGGATGAGCACCGATAGCCTACATCGTGCTTGTTTCAGAACTTTCGATAGTCCACATACTTACGAATTTCCGGGACAACTTTTCGATCTCTGTACTTTCATTCCACAATACTCATTCAGATTGGCAACGTGCAATACATTGCCAAAATACTTCGTGCGGTGAAAAAATACGCGAAATTGTAAGCTATAAAACTGTTCCAGTCTCAAAACATAATTTTAAGAGCGTATACCTTAATTAACTTGTCACGTTTTATTTAAAATTTTTTTTTTATAGGCATAATAGTGGACTTGAACTATTAACAATATGCAAAAAACAACCATTTATAGCCAATTTTTATCCTAGAATGTTGATCTTTGAATATTTTAATTCGTTGTTAAGATAAATTATACACTAATTTCCAGTTTGCCTGATAATTATGACAGACATCGTAAATCAGTCTTAGGAAGAATTGATGAAAAAGATTTTTGAATACTTGGCTTAAGCTTCTTTAATAAAATTTCTTTAAACTAATCTGTAAAAGAAACGAAAAAGTAGTTTATGATAAGCACGAATAAAAGATGTTATGCAATCGATAAAATTTATCTTAAAAATGGGAAATAAAAATTATGAATTTATTATCTACTATAAATTTTATTAGCCGCGAATTAAAGAAAATAATAGCATTTTGATAAAATACATTTAAAAAGTTACCTGGTTTTCGAGTAAAAAAGCTGCAGAATTCCCTTTCTAAATTTTTTCAACATTACAACGAAGTATCTTTATATAGGCGGAACTTTCCAAGCATAAATTAAAAAGTTGGGGATAATAATTTCTTCTCGGTAGTAGCAAAGATACAGAAGTAATCAAGCTGCTGTCGACCTCTCTATAAACTATTCATCTTTTATGAGCACAATCGTTACGCACAAAGTAATAATGATGTTGATCACCGACCTTACTTCCGGTATAAAATCAAGTGTTTGTTAATTAGTAGTAAGGTAAAATTTTTATTTTTTATTAAATATCATATTGTCAACGATCTAATAATTCCTAATAATTGTTGCTTTTCGATAATCAAAATGAAAAATAATTTCTTTGTATCTTACTAATTATTGTGATTCTAAGCAGTTGCAGATTATTTTCTTATTTTTTCACATGATTTTCTCAGAATTGTACAGTCACTTAATTGTTTAATGGTTTTCCCAAACTTATCAAAATTGAAAATTAATTCACGGAAAGAGGTAGCATATCTACAGTCCATGCGAATGCGGAAATCGTTTAATCAAAGTCTTACGGTTTAGTGTTGCTCAAGTTTTATACAATTACAATGTTAGAATCAGTAATAATTAAGGGTTGGTTACGTCTTTTTTACGTAACTTTTCTGAAAGACTTTCATATCGACATTTTTGCAAAAACGTATATGTAAAACGAGTTTGGTCATTTTTCCAGGTGTTGCTTAAAAAAACATTACTCTACGTAATCTTACGACATTGAACGGCATATTTCATTTTAATATCGAATACATACACTTACGCGTACATATCAATCGAATTGTTTGCATCAAAATCTCAGTACTCAATAATTCTATTTTAATTTAGCTTATAAAAGGGTATAAATATTTTATATAAATTTTGCCTCCATATTTCTATTGATATAAGTTAAATAAATCTTTGATCAAATGTTTAATGGGAAGAGCGAAATTGATTTTATTTTAAATGAAAATTTTGGTCTCAAGCCAATCAATTTACTAAGTCAAAAAAAAGCTTTAGGTAGACACGAAAAATGAATACTTAATCAGAAGAACGTTTCAAACCAATTTGTCTAGCGTAGATCTTAATTGCATCGAGAATCTCGACGGGGAACCGCGACGAGCACTTAGCTGAGGAAAAGAGACAGAAGCAAATTACTTACGACCTATTATCGATGACCCATAGCTAGATTTCGATGTACGAATTATAAGATTTATTATGCTGAAATTATACGGTTAGTTCCGACTATTACTCAATATTGATTTGCTAACGTCTCTCAGTGAGGAGTTCTTATAGAAGCTAATTGAAGAGTACTGAAATGAAAAAAACGTCTAATTTGTGTGATAATAAGGTTCAACGTTTTTTAATGACAATATCAATTACAAGTTTCAATTAATTTGGTTCAATTAAGTGTTACTGTACAATAATCTATTTGGAATTTATAAATTATTATAAAATATCAAACGAGCTTTCTCTTGAAATTATTAATTATAAAATTCTTCTACGAAATTGTTTAGTCGAATATAAATAAAAGCATTATATCGTAATTCTTTTAAAATTTACTCTATACATGTTCTTAGCGTTACTAATTATTACTCGTATAATAAACAATATCATTTTAACGTTACTTCTAATACTCCGAAATTTTCATTAACGTATTAATAAATTCTCTAAGATTGCTTAGTTAGCACTGCTTAAAACTATACGATAACAAAATAAATTTATAAAAAAAATTAATCACCGCACTTTCCTTCAATTCAGTAAATGGAAAACGAAAACTAATTTAACGCTTCGATATTATAGATGAAATTAATTTACAGCCGAACAAAAAAATGAAAACATAAAAGCAACCTTATCTTTCACGCTTAGAAAAATCAACCAGCTTATCTCGTTTCAGACGCTCATTAGAAAGTAACAAAGTAAAAAACTCGGATCACGAATCCTGTGAAAAATAACAATACGAGTGTAGAGCAAGAAAAACTTACGATAAACCAATCATTGGCGAGAAAAAAGCCACAAACAACGTGTCCGAATCCCGCGCTTACAAAGAAACTTTAGAAATCACTCGCACTGTGAGCCCGCGAAAAAACCAGTCGCGATTTTTCAAAGCAGTTCCATTCTCGCAGAAACTCCCCGACAGGCCGCACAAAAAGTATACGAGCTCGTTACGGAACTTTCGATATCGATGCGCCACTCATATATATATGCCTCACGTGCGTCCGTCGGGTGTTTGCCGGGAATCGCAACGAGGAGAGATTGATTGCTGCTTACCGACGTTGAAAACGAGAGCGAGTTGAGTCGGGACAGGTATTCTGGTCTGGTGTCAAAGTCACTCGGCGTCTAAGTCGCGTGACGCGCCTTCGAATTTCTTCGGCGCTGATGAATCGTTCAGTGTTTGCACTCAAATATATGTATTTCTTCTGTGCGTCTTGTCCTTTTGGCGATTTTGCACCTGCGAATCGCAGGGAAATAGAATAGAAGAATTCAAATAAATCTTTTTATTTGCCACGTGTGTATATTATTATCGAAGGCAAAATTCTTTTCAAAATCATAAATTATACAGAGCTTTGAGTTCTTTTTCATACTCAATTAGTTTTTTTGTCAAGTTAAAATTAAAAAAAGAAGTAACAAGTATTATAAAAACAGGTCTCCTTTATTAATTTTTAAATGTAATTATTGTGTCCTTTCAGGAATCAGTCAACCCCGTCAATCAGTTTCAAAGCACGTCTTACCATCTGGACCCCAAGTAGTCTCCCAGCTGAAGGCTCTTCGTCCATCCAGCCTGTCATCGCACGAAGGTCTCAGCAGCCTCGCCGGTGTCTGGTCAGAGCTGCTTCTCCGCGACATCTCGACGCCAATCCGGCTGAAACGTCGCGAAAACTGCTGCCAGTCGGGACTCGCTTCGGGAGTTCAGCACCCAGAATGCATGCCGAGCCAGGACGAGCACGGCCAGTGCCTGGATTACTGGCGCGCGGTACCGACCCTCAGCGCCCACATTTGCCAGTTCGAGGCTCGCGAGCAGATGAACGGAGGCTCCGGGTACCTGGACGGCTCGGACATCTACGGCAACAACGACGACAGGCTGCACAAGCTGAGAACGTACCACAAGGGTCGCGTGGATCTCGCTCAATGCGAGCTTTGCAGCAAGGCAAACTTCAGCATTGGTCACGTGTACCAAGCCATTCTGGCCGAGCACAATAGAATCGCCGAGAGGCTGGCTGAAATGAACGATCACTGGGATGACAGCAGACTGTACTTGGAAGCTCGTCGAGCTGTCGTCGCGCAGGTAAATTTTCAGTTACTTATCAAGCGTTTCTAGAGAAATAGAAGACCTAACTAATTCTTCTTGCCAGCTCCAACACGTCACATTAAACGAATTCGCGCCAAGCGTACTTGGCGAGACTGTCCAAGCCGATCGCGAACTGATGCTGACCAGCAGCGGCTTTTACAAAGGTTATTCATCCACAAACCGAGGCGGTGCATTTGACGCGGTAGCTCTCGCGGCTCTGCAGGCTTTGACGTCCCTCAAACGCCACGAAAGTTCTGCTCTCGAAGAACAAGTTGTACTTGCTGCAAATAAGATTAGCTTGGACATTGCTGATATTGATACTCCATTTGGATGGGACGCAAGTGCCCTGCTCGTTCACGCTGGTAGAGATCACGGACTACCCGGATATGTGGAGTACGTCCATTATTGCTCCGATGGACGCGTCAGGGTGAATTTACATTTTATTTTGAAAATTAAATTATTAACTTACTGTTACGACTCCAATTAAACATGTATAAATTATTTTTAAAAATAGGTTCAGAACTTCACCGCCTTAATGCAGTTTATGAAAACTGAGGATGCCATGTTGCTTCAACGCATCTACCAACGTGTCGAGGACGTCGATTTACTGTTGGGTGGTATCTTGGAAATTCCCACTGAAGGTGCTGCCGTTGGGCCTACCTTCAGCTGCCTCTTGCGTGAACAGCTTATGAAACTCCGTAATTCAGATCGTTTCTGGTACGAAAATGATATTCCGCCGTCGAGTCTGACACCTGAACAGATCACTGAAATTCGCAAAGTGTCGCTAGCTGGTATTTTGTGCGCTAATTCTGGCATCGCCAAAATCCAACCCAAATCTTTCATCCAGCAAGATCCGTACTTGAACTTCAAGATCAACTGCGACCAACATGGGCTTCTGGACGTATCCGCTTGGAAGGAGGAACCAATACCTGCTGCCGTAACCGACAATTATATGACCGCTACCGTGGCTACCGACACCGCCATGTCCGTTCTCTCAGAAATCAATGAAGAAATGATTGCCGCAGCCGTTAAGAAGGCCGAAGTAGACTTAATTGAGAGAAAACAATTGGAGTACAACTCTTGGTTACAAATGAGAACGGCCGATCCCAAATCACCGGCTGGCACTGCTGCCAGTTTCTCCAAGGCTAACAAAGATGCTTTGTTGCTCGCCAACTCTTCGATCCTCTACGAACTGGCCACAAATGAACTTATCAACGGCATTCACGGCCTGAAACGAAGAAAGAGACAGGCATTCGATTCGGGCGACAATGTCTTGGGCTTCCCCAACAATGAGTTCAATGACATCCTGCAAAATGTAGACATCTCCGGATTCATTCCACGCAAACAAGCGACTAATCATGACGAAATCGAATGCCCGCCCGATGATGGCCCCTGCGATCCCACGACGCCGTACCGTACCTTCTCTGGGCATTGTAATAATCTTCGTAACCCACACCTTGCAAAGTCATTGACGACTTTCGCCAGGCTTTTGCCACCTATCTACGAGGATGGGGTTTCGAAGCCGAAAGTAACGTCTATCACAGGTTCGTATAGAATTTCAATGCGTCGTAAGAAGGCTTTTATTTCAAATTATTATGAAATTGTATAAAAAAAATCAATCGATTGAAATTTTATTATACGCATAGTAAAGTATTTACTTTTTCTTAAAACAGGAGCACCTCTGCCGAATCCTCGTGTTATCTCAACCGTCATTCACCCAGATATCTCCAACTTGCACAATCGCTACACGTTGATGGTGATGCAGTTCGCCCAATTCCTCGATCACGACTTAACTATGACGCCCATTCACAAAGGTTTCGCCGAGTCCATTCCTAGCTGTCGCTCTTGCGATTCCGCCCAAACTGTTCATCCCGAATGCAATCCTTTCCCGGTCCCACCTAACGATCACTACTATCCTACGATCAATATCACCACCGGAGCCCGTCTTTGCATCCCCTCCATGAGATCTCTCCCTGGCCAGCAACATCTTGGACCTCGCGAGCAAGTCAATCAGAACACTGGATTCCTCGACGCCTCGGTCGTGTACGGCGAAAACACCTGCATCGCTAATGTTTTGAGAAGCTTCACTGGTCGAATGAACATCACCGTTCATCCAAGTCGCGGCAAGGATCTGTTGCCTCAGTCGCGTACTCATCCCGAGTGCAAAGCACCGTCAGGCTACTGTTTCATTGGTGGCGATGGCCGTGCTTCTGAGCAGCCCGGTTTGACCGTCATGCACACTATGTGGGTCAGAGAGCACAACAGAATTATGGAGGGATTAAGAACAGTCAATCCTCATTGGGATTCTGAGAAGCTTTTCCAGGTAAATGAGTGAATTTATTGTATTAAACATCAGCTAAACTTGCTGCGAACGTTATTTTCACATTATATTCTTACAGGAAACACGTCGTACCCTTAGCGCCATGCTGCAGCACGTCACTTATAACGAATTCCTCCCTCGTATTCTTGGCTGGAATGCAGTCAGCCTTTACGGCCTAAAACTTTTACCCCAGGGTTACTACAAGGAATACTCCCCCACCTGCAACCCCAGCGTTCTTAATGAATTCGCTACTGCTGCCTATCGTATTGGTCACTCACTGTTGAGGCCACATCTTCCACGAATGGACCGCAACTATCAGAACATTGACCCGCCGATTCTTTTGCGCGACGGTTTCTTCAACCCTGACATGCTTTATCAGCCTGGAATGATTGACGAGATGATTCGTGGCCTGGTATCCACACCTATGGAGACGCTTGATCAATTTATCACCGGCGAGGTGACGAACCATCTGTTCGAGCAGCGAGGAATCCCACACTCGGGAGTGGACTTGATCGCACTGAACATTCAAAGATCGAGGGATCACGGACTTCCGGGATACAATAACTACAGAGCTTTGTGCAATCTGAAGAGAGCTACTACTTTCGAAGATCTCTCAAGAGAGATGGCACCAGAGGTCATTGCTAGGTTGAAGAGGGTTTATGCTTCAGTTGATGACATTGATCTTTTCCCAGGTGAATAAGATTTTTATTAAAAACAAAAAATTCTACTCTTTGAACTTTCAATTTAAAATATTAAATGCACTGAGTCTCTGCAGCGCGAAACATTGACATAGATTCAGAAATAAAACTAAATCTCGTTTGACAGGTGGTATGAGCGAGCGTCCTCTACAAGGAGGTCTGGTAGGACCAACGTTCGCCTGCATCATCGCCATCCAATTCAGGCAGTCGCGTAAATGCGATCGCTTCTGGTATGAGACCGACGACCCTAACATTCGCTTCAGCGAACACCAGCTCGCCGAGATCCGCAAGAATACCCTGTCCAAGATTATCTGCGAGAACATGGACCTACACGCGGAAATGCAGCGGGCTGCTTTCGATCTGCCCAGCAATTTCTTGAATCCGCGCGTACCCTGCGGCTCGATGCCTCACATGAACTTCGAGGCTTGGCGGGAGACCAGACACGGATGCCAAATTGGCGGCAGGAACGTCGCTGTCGGTGAATCCGGTTTCCCTACACCCTGCACCAGCTGCGTCTGCACCGCCGAAGGAGTAAGTTGTTTTTAGTTTTCATCTTTCGAATCGTTGAGAAAAACTTTGGGTTGAATGGGTTGAATAAACAGTTTATTATGCAGAACTAGAATGTAAAATATATAGTGAATTATGTCAGTACTTTGTTATATTAATTTTAAATTTTAGCATAAACAGAAAAATATTAAATCTTTCTAATACTAAAAGATATATTTTAAAATTCAAGAGTAAATGATGATTAAAAAAATTTTATTACAGACTCATTGCGCGTCTTTGAGAGTGACTGACTGCAACCAGCTTCTGCGAGAAGCTTCGCGAGAGGCAATTCTACGAGACGATGTTTGCACCGCTCAGTGTGGTTTTGTCCTAGCAGCGACAGAGAGCTCTGCAAATTTGCAATTTAAATCACCAAACAGTTTTCCAGGTTTCTCTCAACAAAGAAGTAGCCTGCGAAGTTCCTTCTCATCTTCATCATTCAACGGTTTCAAGCTGCCGGACCTTTCTCAGTTCATCGGTTAAATATTCAAATACTACAAAGTGAAATAAAAACGAAACGTGCCAATAGAAATTATTTTTCAAAGACTCTGCGAACAGCAGTGTTTCGATAAAAAAAATTAATGGCCAAAACCGATGAGGTATTTGCGCGGAATTTCAGATTTAATATTAAAAATGAAAATAAAATTGTAGCTACTCCACAAAATGAGAAGTTGCATGTAAATCGGTAAAAAGCAAAGAAATCGTGTTGCAGTTAATGTAAATACAGATCGTAAGTTATAGATTTTTAGTATTTAAGTGCATTTGCAGCGACTTTTTGTAATTTCTGATGCGAACACAAAAGATGACTTTGGAAATCGATGTTTCGAGTTCTTTTGTGATTCTCTGTAATTATGTAAGTAATAAATTAACGGTTAGGTCATATGAGAACTTTATCTCTGTATGATAAATAAACAGTTTAGTATTTTCTAGTTAAAAGAATGAAAAAAATGTTAAATACAGTTTTTATAAAAAAATTACTGTTTATAAAATTCATTGAAGAGTTAAAGTTTTCATGTCAACATTCTAACTTTTTGATGCCAGAAATGAATGTAAATTATCAGCATCATACGTACGACGTGAAATCTATCACAATAAATATTGCATGAAATTTTATGAAATAGTCACTGCCATTGATGTTGGTGATGTGTTTGCATGCATGTAACAACATTATATAAGTAAACTCTTATGCGTCGTGTATTCTTGTAAACTTTTATCTTTTTTCTAATTTACAAGCTTTATACATATTCTTTTTTGTATGATACATTTATAATATGGCATGTATAACGTTAATAAATGTTAATGTTTATTTTTCATTGTCTGAGTATTATTAGAAAAATAAATAATTTATGTATATCACAATCCTGTATCCAATGATTTGGTAAAAATAATTCTTATCCAAATAAGAAGACTGATAGATAAAAAAAAAACAATTAAACATTCTAATTACATTTAATTTTAGATTTCTTTTACAAGTATTATTTACACAGGATTTCGCCATAAAGTACTCAATTAAAGATGAAAATACTATAAATTCGTGAAATAAAAAAACGTACGTTTTAATATCTCAGTCTAACCTCTGCGAAGGCTTCGTAATCTCAATTTTGAGAATTTTTTGTATCTTTGCACTTAGTGGTAGTGAAGTCCACGAATTTCTTAACAAACGATCCAAATTATTACTGTCTTTTCAATTTGCAGTAACTTCTTGTTTATTATTTACCACAGTTGCGTTTTCTTGTATAGTCGCCGGTTGTTCTATGCAACGCCACAAGCCGTAAGTTTTGCCAACAGTCGTTTGCCATAATCTCAGAGTTCCATCCTCTGAGCCACTGGCATAGAGTTCACCATCGGGTGAAAATCGAATACAATGAATAGGCCCAAAATGTCCTTTGAAAGACTCTACAAACGGAAATAAATTTATTTGAAAATTACAACAGCAATTTGAAAATTGCTGAGAAAGTAGTTTATTGTGCATACATTAATAATATAACTCACCTATTTCTATACCAGTAGTGTAGTCAAATTTGTAAACCTTCAAATCTTCTCCTCCACAAACAAAAATACTATTATCAGGGTGCAAACTTGCACTATTAACCTGAGTTGGCACAGTAAACTCACGCAACTTAGTAAGTCTGAAATTTAATTAAATGAAGGACAGTTAAGAAGTACTGATATGATCAGATATTATAACAAATTTTTAACAAAAAAAGAAGCATAATTTAATCAATTTTCATATATTTAAAAAATAATTATTATTTTGCTTATTTTCTTTTACTAGATGTAAATGGAAACATGTTTATTTTTAAAAATAAAAGATGATTTAAGACGATTAAAAACTGTAGAATGTAATTTACATTTACAATAAGTACATTATTAAAAGACAATAAATAAGATAAGCATTTTTTAGTATCTTTAATTTATGTAATACAGTAAAACAAAAGATATTATTTGTAACTAAAAATAAATAAAAATTTACTTACTCTTTGCTGTCCCAAAACGTAACTATATTTGCATGGGTTGTTGTAATAATTGTACTGTCCTTTGAGATTTCCATCGATCGTGGAACTGCAGGAAATTCAAGTTTCTTTATTTCTTGGCCATTATTTCTATCCCATACTCTTAATGTTTTATCATCAGCACAAGTTATTAATAAACTGTCATTTTCATAGAATGTCACATGCCTAATCCCACTAGTATGGCCAGTAAAAATCTAAAAAAATTTTAATCATAAAATAAGATAAAACAAAATAATAAATGATAATAATACATATTATATTATTTAATGAAATAAATAAATATTAAAATTAATGAAGTAATTGTTTTAGATAATAACTTTTTTAAATTTTCATTTTACTGTCGATCTATTAGAAATTCTTAATTTAGTTTGAATTAAGTTTCAATTTTTTTTGTAATTGAAAAGAATAATTTAAAAAATTGTATAGAAGAATGAAGGTATTGATTTGTTTATAGATATAAGAATTGTGCACAATTTAGTATTGGTAAAATTTATATATAAATATATTTGACTATGCTAAACATTTTAAATGTGCATGAAGACCAAATAGATCAACTGGAATTATTCTACTAAAGATAGTTCAACACAAACATTTTTAATTCTTTCAAACCTTAAGGTAAATAAATTTAAGAATTACTAACTTGTGGATCAGCTTCAGGTTTATTAAGATCAAAAATTCGAACAAGTTTTTCAACGGACCCAGTGCATAAAAATGACGAATCTGTACTAAAATCAACAGATTTAACAATGTGTTTATGTTGAAAGGAATGAATTTCTTCGCCTTTAATTGCATCCCAAACTTTAGCATTAAAATCAGCAGCTCCTGATGCTGCTCTTGTAGCTTCAGGATTTAATGCAACACCCCAAACTGCACCTTTGTGTCCTTCAAAAGTACCAATCCAGTCTCCAGTATCACCTTGTCTTAACATAGGTTTTCCATCTATAAAATATTAAAAAATTTATTAAGGTGCTGAGAAAACTTTCTGGCTTTGCTTTCTTCTTTTATTAAATAAAATTAAATATTTTCAACTACTGTCTACTTAATACATTTTTAAGTATATTAAATAATATACTTTTTTTCAAAAATCAATTGAAAACCTTTTGAATGAAATTAAAGAATGATTGTTCTAAATTAGTTATAAATCAAAATTATTTAAATATAAGAAATCACATTATATCCGTGTACCCTCTTTTTACAGTTTTATAAGTTAACCTCAAATATTATAAAACTAAAAAGCTACACAAAAGAATACGCAAATAAATAATTGGTACTTTACATTAACTAAAAGCAATTAAAAAACCTATGACAGTAAATTACCTTTGCAAGCTGAAATTAAGTAATAACCAGAATCTGTAACGTCAGAAAAATGATGATGTACGACAGGTCGTGTGTGTCCGCTACAAGTTAGAGGAGTTTGTCTTAAATTTGCCATTTTTTTTTCTTATCATGCACTTAAACTGCAATGATATAATTTTCCGATAAAAATTAAATCAAATTTTAAATGCAAGGCACACCGGTAGATATAAGTATTTCCACATAAAGCAGTAGTTTATTCAAAAGTGTGTAAAATTGATGCTAGGCTGACTATATGCTGCACAATCGTAAAACGATAGTTGCGTACTCTAGGCAAACATCGTAGGTGGCAGCACCTCGCAGATATTATTGCTACTGATGAGCATGAGACTATTACAGAAATCTGCAACTCTGTCTAATACATCTGCAACTGCTGAAGTCTAGATTTGAGTACTTATTGCCGACTGCATTTGCCGACTGCTTGCTTTTCTGCAATTTGCCAAGCGTTTTTTGCGTAAACAAATCTGCAAACTGTCAGTCAATATTGTGCTATGTTAAAAAACAATTAAACAGTTTTAATTACCTGATTAATCAAATGGAGAGTTGAAAAATTGAACATTAAATATTAAGTTCGATTTATCTCTTGTATTTTATCCGTAGCATTTTTTATTATTTGAAGCTTAATAGAAAACTAGAATTTCAACTGTACATATAAAGAAACTACATTATTAGAGAATATCTATATACATACTAATCTTTCATAAAGTTATTTTAAAATGATATGAGTAACTTTAAATAGTGTGGCCTTAGAAAACTTTAATCTGGAAATGTAATAAAAAATAATTAAAAGTTTTTTGAGTAGTAAACTAAATATAAATTATATATATAAAACTATATATATTTATATATATATATATATATATATAAAACTACGATAAAATGCCGATTGCGTGTTCATTATTACATCTGAAAAATAAAAATCATAATTTTTAAAGTGTAAAATTAGTTTATTTTAATTTTGATTTTTTTACCAATACTCTAGTAAACATTTTGTTGAACGATTTAAGGCGTAAAAATGTGTATCAAAATCTCGTTTGAATGTTAAATGTAAATTATATATTTATTATATAATAAAATGATTTGAATTTCGCGGTCATTCGTATTGGAGTACCACGTGACCGTTTTCCACTTTTTTTAATATTAAAGGTAATAAATGTACTATCATCAATTAAAATTTAGTTTAAAGATTTTAAAAAATTTATTATTAACTCATTTTTTCCTCTTACTAGTTCTTATCAATACTACACAGTATAACATCAAAGTTTGGTGTACAGCCGAAATAGCTCAGTTGGGAGAGCGTTAGACTGAAGATCTAAATGTCCCCGGTTCAATCCCGGGTTTCGGCAATTGTTTCTTTTTTTACACATTTTATTCAGAAAATTTATATTTTTTAAGTATACATCTCAGATATAGGAATAATAATAATAATATATAAATAATAATTTAGAGTTAATGCCTTTTTAAAGTACTAAATAAACACAATCAATTTCACGAATAAATTTAAATTCAACTAAATGATCTTTACGTAATTTTCGATCAATTTTTATTAGCTTTATGTTTTCGTGTAACTGCCTTTACTTTTCGTTCTTTTTTTAATTATCTATTATGAAGCGTTTAAACCATGTGCACTTATAGTATTTTTTCAAAATATTTTTTATTTTTTTACACTTTTCTCGGTTTAGATTAAACAATTGTTTAAGCGGTTTTAAGAAATTTTGTTAATTATACGAGTTCCATTTACAAGATGAATTTGTGTAGAAGCCGCAAGTTCCCAGAACTTACTGTCTTACATTCAGCCAAATTGTAAAATAATGATAACAACAAATACGATAACAATTCCAGCTTAGTTCAATATTTTCAACGCGGTGCATAATAATTTAGTTTAATATATTGCAGTTAACTTTTTATATATTGGCATAACGGATGTACATGTATTTAGAAGAATACTATTTGTAAGGCGATAAAAATAAGTAATATTAAATCAATAAATTGCAATTAGTAAATGGTTAACACATGTGGAAAAAAGCGTTTCATAAATGGGAGAAAAATGGTCGATTTCCACCAGCGTGATAAAAAAAAATGATGAATTGATAATTATAAGCATAATTGAAAGATGCACTTTTTTACAAAATTATTGCCAGAAAAATTAAACTGAACAAAATCACTGTATTTTTGTGACTTCCAATAACTTATATGATTTAAAGAAGAATAAACTAATGAGGCAAGTTCCACTAATTTGAGTTACAGCTTAATTTTGTTTTGGAAAAATTTATTTATTTATTCTTCAGATAGAATTACATATATTTATATTAGATTTATGCAAACTTATGCAATCTTGCAGAGGAAAATAAAATTTCCTGTTCACAGATCTGGTATAAAAAAAAGAAAAGCTTTTACATATGTTGTAATTACATATGTATAGCTAGCAAGGAATAACAAACAACGAATTTAAAAAATAATATCTTATCATCATACAGATTAAAAAATTTAAATGATGAGTTTGTAACTTACAAAACTGCATAGATGTAATGATTATACATATAATTTAAAACCAATGCGAAGACAATAAAATAATGACAGACTGTAAAACAAGTTTTCGTAATTTCTTGAACATAAGAAATTTGTCAGTCTTCGTTTAAATATTAATCACAAATAAACTTAGCATTTTGAAAATGGAAAGTGCAATTATTTTTCGTGTTTTTACAATTTGTCTGGTCGGAGTTTATTCAGATAAGCTTATTATAACAGTCCATAAACTTTATATCATTTGATTCTTTATTTTATATATTATTATTATTGATAAGACATTATTGTATTCTTTTGCTACCAGGAAACCGAAGAGTCGAAGAAACGAGTAGATCCAACGAATAAATTTGTTCAAAGTTCCGGTGTTGATGAAAGTAAATATTATTATTAAAATAACATGTAATAATTAAGTATCAAAATTTATTTGCTCATAAATTTTTGCGTAAGCAAAAAAAAGTAAAAAGGCGACTGCTTTTTTGCATGCATGATGAAAGAATATGGAGCTGTAAGTCGTAATTAAAATTTAAAAAAAATTTTTCGAAAAACTTAGAAGCTGCTAATGTATTTTTAATTATTATTTTTCTATCTTCAGATGGATGATAAGGGAAAAATCAATGAAGAAGATTCATTTTTTGCCGAGACTGCCAGAGAATGTATCTGAATTGGTAAATATAACTAATTTTCAATTTTCTTTGCGAGTAAAATATTGAATAAAACTTGTGAAGACAATTTAATATTTTTGTTCAGTTTCAGATGATTTAAGTGCCTGCGAAAAAAGAATTGGAAAAGAGAAAAAAGTTAGAAGAAAAATAATGAACTTTGTCGACTCATAGAATTAATCCATTTAAATTATTAATTACAAGGAGAGTCCGCGAGCTTTGGATCACGGATTTTCTTGAAATTTCGGGATGTGTTTTTTAATATTAAAATGTGAAAGAAGCGACGTCCGTTCCGTCTCACGCTCGATTTTTTCAAAGTTATAAGCCCTTTTAGCGAAAATCTAACGAAAATCGACTTTTGTTTAATCGCTTATAACTTTGCCGCAGCTAACTATATTCTAACTACGAGCAATCAAAAAATGAGATTAAATCCTAGCGATTAAAAAAAATTTCATCAAAAAATCTTTATTTGTTCAAAAGTTATATAGTCAAACAAAAAATATCCATTAAAATAGCAGAAAAAATCTACTCGTGTCATTTTAGCTTAATTTTATTGTAAATTTTTATTTAGCTATAACTTTTGAACAAATAAAGATTTTTGATGTCTTTTTTTTAATCGATAGGATTTGATCTCACCTTTCAAATGCCGGAAGATAAAATACTGTGCCATTACTAGTTGAAAAGTTATAAGTGATTAAACAAAACTCGATTTTTCATCGATTTTCCCTAAAAGAGCTTTGAAAAAATCAAGCATGTGAAGAAACGGACGTGGCTTCTTTTATATTTTAACATTAAAAAACATATCTCGAAATTACAAGAAAATCCGTGATCCAACGCTCACGGACTCTCCTTGTTAGCGACATCACGCAATTTTATTTAATTCTAATTAACAGTCAGACAAAACTTTATTTTACATGTAATTCATGAAATTAATAAAAATATTATCAAGGCATTTTTTTGTTATTAACTTCAAATTATTGGTGTAATATTTAAAGCCTTGCTTGTTTTGAATTTCGTTTATGAAGTAATTCAACTACTACTTAACTCATTAAGTCATGACAGGACGCACTTTTTCCAGTTTCTTCAGTCACTCTACATTCAACGAAAACTGTCCCAGAAAAATTTTAGATTAGTTAATATCTATTAATTTTTGATAAATATTTGATCGTGATAATTTGTTTGCCTTTTTAACAAACATTCGTGTTTAAAAACATTTTTTTTTTAAATTAACGTTTTTGGAACTTTCTTTATTTACCATTAAGAAAGATTTAAAGATTATATAATTCACACGACAAGGGCGGTACCGTCTAAAGTTGAAATAGTCATTCCGGTTAATAACAGCGAGTTCTCAAGTAAAAATATTACAAATATTATTAAAAAGATCAACAGAGAAAACGATGGCAATTCGAATAAGTAGTACGTAAATCTTATTCTAAATCAAAGATTCCATCAAAATTCAACTCCCAACACAAAATCTGGCAGGCTTACCGAAAACTTCTTTTCGTTATTCTAGACAGAAATAAATTTGTAAAAATTGAATGGGCAACGTAACAAAAAATCTCTAAAGTCAACAACTCGAGCCTCTCGAATTTTTCTAAAAACATCCCTCTGCTTGGGAAAACACAAGCGACAGTACGCTTCCTCTCTTTCTGTCTCGCATTCGCAGTTTTTTGGCCGCTAAACTATCGTTATAATTCCGCGTAATCCCGGGTAATCCTCATTTTCCTCATCCACACTTTTTTCCAAGACCGTAAAATAAGCCATAATCTGTGCCGACTCGCCCGGACTAAAGAGATCGCAAGCGCTGATTTGAGCGCGAGCGAGCGAACACGTGCCTCTTTATCACCCTCGCGCGCCCCGCTTTCCCACGAACAATGGCACGCGAGGAGCACATATTTTTCACCGCGATAGACGCATTCACGCCTATGTAGCATTCGGAGCTACCTACCCTGGCTCCAGGTTTCATGGCTAGTTTATCTGGGGAGCTACTCTGTTTGTAATCCACATTAGAATTATTTCAGAAATTTATTCGTCGAAGAAAATTGATATTACGTTTTCGATGATGTTAATTTTAAGATTAACACTGCAAGGGCTCATTGTAAAAGCCCATTTCATAATTGAAAATCGTCGCCAACGTAACGACTAAGCATTCCTATATTATTATATTGCTTTTTTATA
>JAWWEM010000027.1:50308-63613 GCA_035582935.1 Ormyrus thymus
TTTATTTTTACAATGCAAAAAATGAAAATCTTCAATTTGGCAGAAATTTAATACATCTCGAAATTTTGCATTTACAACCTCAAAATTCTAAAGCTAAGAATTTTAATAAAAGCTTTACAACACAATAAAACTTGTGGCCTAGCAACCAACTCGTAAAATAACAACGTACTCCTCTTCCTCCCTCCCGTCATCGACACCAATCCGCCCATCCGAATTCCTCTCACACCCCGTATACATTCGAGTCCTCAGTCAGTGCGCGAAAAGGTGTGCGCTCGACTATCTCTCGGCGGCTTTGTTGCCGGCTCGAGCCGTCGCATGTTAATAAAACCCACACACGCATACAAACACACGCAGACAGAGGGAGCCAGGAAAGGACGTAGTACAGTGCCGCGCCGGCGCGACTCGGCCTCGCGCTCCAGAAAAACTCGAGCGCGACTTAGTAGCGAGCGAAACGCCGAGTGTCGCGCGTCGATTTCTGCGCTTTTTTTCAGTGAGTTTTGCGAAATTACCTCTGTGAAATGGTGGTGTGTCTGTGGATGGACGGTAGAGAGGCTTTGCTGGGCGATGATCCGGATGTTTTGGACGATAAGACAGTGCTTCTCGGGGGTTGGGTTTATAAATAATGCGGAATTTTGGTTATGAAAGGCACTTGAGAGTGACGTTCGCGACGTATGTTTTTTGACACCGCTGATGACTGAAGCACGTGGAAATTGTTGTTAAATGCATTTGTTTGAGGTCATAAACGTTAGTTGAAAAGAAGCGGATATGAAGACCAGTAGCCAGAGTTAATGAAGTAAAATTGCGTGCTGAATGCAATTATGTCGGTTTTGCTTACAAAAAAAGAACGATTAAAAACCTTGCGTTTATACTTAACGCCAGAATATTGTTAAGAAAATTGATCAATTAGCTTTAATTAAAACGTTACGATAACTATTAAAAATTCCTAAAAAATATTAAAACGTTTCATAAGAAAAAAGAAAAAAAAATTTTTTTTTTGTACATTCTACAAAACAAGCAAAACATTAGTAATGGCTACATCAAAAATTACAAATCACGTAAATTTTTCAAACACAAAATGCGGCTTCGAATAATTATCGTTGTAAATTAACTGAAATTCAATAGGAAAGATAAAACGTAAAGAATCTGCATTTACTGTCAAAATATTGTCGCCCCGCATGTCAGACCAATTAATCTATTTAGCAAATCCGTAACGAAGCTCCGCTGGCCGATATTCGCCAACAAGTTATAAGCATATTCCACCCAGTACACGACATCTACTGTAACTCATGCAAATCGCGCGAAAATTACTCGGCGTTCGTAAACCAAGCAGCCACTTTGCCTTTTGACAAAACAGACAACGCCGGGCCTTTAAATATAGAACGGCACCGCGTGAAAATAACCTCGGGAGAAAAATGTCGTGGAACCGGTTCCGATCCAGCCTTTGGCCGTCGCATTTCGAGTGCATATAATACATTGTGTGCGCAGTGCCTATGACACGGCGATCAATACGGCCTCCGGCTGATTCACGGTCGATGGTTTGCCCTTTAATTGTCCTGCCAGTGAGGCTACTGCAGAGGCAGAAGGACGGTGCTGTGTGCTTAATTTTTTGTCGAAGAAATGGGAAAAATTTGATGGATTAATTGGTGCGATGAGTGGAGTGTTTTGGGAAAGAACCAAACAGTTGTTCTGAGAAATTTGTAAACAGAGCGAGAAGGACAACAGTCTTTTGTTAGAAACAAAGAATTATAAAAAAAGAGGAAGTACTTTTAGAAAATTAATTGTTTATTTAAAATCAGTTTTTTAATCTTAAATTAATTATTATTAGCATTGTGCATCTTAATAATTCTACTAACATTGCGGGGAGTCAAATAATTTTTAAATGGTGATTTTAATATTGTACGAACTATGAACTATATATTAAGATTGCACAATGTTTCACTAATAAAAAATATTAATAATTTGAAGAATAAGCCTCAATGTACAATATTGATCAGTAGATTATAAGGATAGACACATAGATAAGGAAATATGACTCATTTTAATTATTTTTTATTTTTTTATATAGTTCTTGAAAAAAACTACTTTTCCAATTGAAAAATCACTGCATATATTTCAATTACTTAGAATAAAAAACTTACTTCTAAAAAAAAAATCATTCAAATGATTAAAATCAATCAGTTATACATAACTAACGGTTTTTATAAAAACGGACAGTAGATTTGAACTGGACACGTGACACTTGAAATGCGATGATTCATCTGCGAGACGAAGTTTTCCGCGTAAAAATCATAAACGGCGTTTGCCTCTCTCTCTCTCTGCGTCACAATGAAAGCAAAGCTTGCCGTTACTCGCGGCTTAATTTTAACCGATGGCTAATATCTGACTATCATTCAACCTTTATCTTGTTGTAGTATGGATTGCAAATACTTTAACAATAACACTTCAGTCATCCGGTGATAGAATGAGGGCAAAGCTTCTTAGTTTATGAAAAAAAGTAATGACTTATTTTGATTATTTGGAAAGCAATTTTAAGTACCTTCTTATTTAACATACGAAGACTTTTTAGTTATATTTTAAATAATATATTAAGAAAATCTTGAGGTGCATACGAAATGAGTTTAGTAATTTTACCGCGATAAAATATATGCATAATGAATATTCCTAGTTTACGAAAGACGTACTAAAATATTGTATTAGTCCGACTTTCTTGGCAAAATTTACATAACATTTTTTTCCCTGTACTTAGATATACTAAAAAGCAGGAATGACAAATTGTAAAAAAAACAGTAAACGAAAGTTTTCTTTTTAGGAGCAAGACAAATAAAACTTAACTCTAAAATGCGAGCTTTATGACAAAGCGGAAAAAACTTTATATCGCCAAAAAATCCTTAGCCCCACCAATAAGTGCCTCATTCGCTTGTCAACTGATTGAAAAAGTGCAATAGTCAGTATGTATTACAACAATTCAGGACCCAATCTAAACTACGGCTGGAGTACGCACGTGGTCGAGGAGCCGCAGATCGTGCGCAAGCAGGCGAAGAAAGTAGAAGTAAGTATTCGAGTTCAGCACTAACGAACGGCGTAAATTAGAGAAACGTGTTTCGGTTGCATCGACTGCAGTTCCGAAGGCTAATGAGGACGTTAGGGTATTTTTGAGTTTATTGCGAGTGAGTGTCGGTGTTTCGGAGTATGAACGACCAGACTGGTATATATAGTTTTCCGAGAAAAAGGAATGGTTGCGCGAATTTCGTGGAAAGATTATTTGAATTTTTTGAGCGGGCTTTGTTGATAATGTGTTTTTCTTCTTTATCGATTTAAACTGATACTTGTTTACCAGCTGTTGTTGTTAGTATGCATTTTTAAATTGCAGTTGATAAGGAAAAGATGAGCCAATTCTTTATTTCTGTTTATATTTGTTTTGCATTTATTTGCAAATTCTATCTATTTATAAGCATGAACGAAAAAGATTCTTGGTGGTTTAGAGTAGATTTGCTTGTTTTTAATTTTTTCTAGTACCCAAATAAAAATATTACAAACTCTTGAAACTATTTCCATAAAAATAGACCTCATATTAGTAAATTAACTCAATATTTTGAGTGGATAAATTTGCTTTTTATTTCTTTACTTTTTTATAAATTAAAGAACGGAGTAGTTATTTTTATATTGTTATAAATTTTATTGACTTATTTTTTATTTATTTCAGTTCTTTATTTTTGAAAATTCTAAAAACTTTCTCTGTAATTGTGAAATTTCTGTCCTTTTTTAAAAATATCTTATAAAATGACACACAAACTGAAAATGCGTCAACTCAAGATAAAGCAATTATTCGCAATTACAATTGGTGTTTGAAATTGCAATTGCATAACAAAAGTTTTCCAGAACTTAATTATCCATAATTACAAAATCAAAACCATTGATTCAATAAAAGCTCACTTACCTGACTTACAGAATCCATCCATTATATTACACGGTTGAAAACACTGCAGATTTTCAAGGCCATCGGATCCTACTTACCTCGTATTATTCAATCACACAATGCATTCACTGCAGCTGCCATCAAAAAGCGCGCGCTTCAACCTAACCTAAAATCAAAACACAAGGATCTATATATAACCCTTCAGTGCATCTTCAGATTCCTCACCGGCATCCGCGTTACCTGGAAAAGAGGTAGAATCGCTGCGGCGTGACCTTCGCCCGAATCAGGGCGTGCGCGCGTAAAAATCCTCATCTCCTCCGTGCGACGCGCGTGACGACACAATCGAGGCGAGCGGATGAGCTCACGCAGCTGCTACGGCGCGAGAGAAAAAAACGCACCTTTCGCCGTATAGATAGTTTAGCTTAGCAGTTGGAAGCAGTCTTGAGACGAGCCTGAGACTAGACGGAGGTTTTCGTTTGCCGAAAATAATCGAAGACTGCGTGATTGGACGCGTAAAAATACGCGACGAGTTTAGTTGAAGTGTTTGCGAAGATCCGTGCAACAAGTCTGCCTCTAATAATTACTTGGAAAAAAGAGGTACGATTGTGAATTGTATTTTTACTGTAAAGTGAACGTATTCTTTTGTTTTGGTTTCGAACTCAATTTAAGTGAAAGTAAAACAAGTGTCTAGTTTTCAATTCAAAGTTTTCTCTTCAAAAATGTAGTTAAATGTAATGATGACAATGTAAGACTTGTTTATTAGTCAACATTTAGTCATATTTTACAAAAAAATTTGCGCTATGTTCCAAATAAAAAGAACGAATGATACAATTATTCAATAAATTATTTCAACTTTATCATTTATTTTTTGTTACTATTTTTTAGCGTATAAGAAGTTTTCAAACCATTTATTACAATAAAACAGAAAAAACATTTGTTTTTTATTTTCAATTTCTTATTTACAAATTTTTTATAGACGCAATTATTTACAAATTCATATGTAAATCTCCTTCAAAAAGGATCATTTCAAAAGGCTAAATCGCATCAATCAAACCAAAACATACGTTCCTTCACAGACAAAAAATCGCCGAAGGCGACACGCAAACAATCCTAACTGTACATTCTATCAGGCAGCAAATAAACACCATATAGCAATCAGTAATGGAGCCCTACTCTTGCGACACGTACGGCGATCCGGAAGAGCACAGAGGATACGGGCGGGCGACGGAGCCGGGCCTGGACGTCTTCATCAAGAAGGCCGTCGAGGTCAAGCGAATTTTGCCCTCGCTCTTCAACATCAAAGTGGTACGAGCGCCGACTGAGTCGATGAGTCAATAATTGTTGCGCGCGAGAGAATGATCTGGCGTTCCAGGCACGCGGCGGATTATCGCCGGCTTAGATCGATGAGAGGCTGCGTGAGGGGATTGAGGAGGTGTCTTGTTGAGGAATCGATATGGGGATTTTATGTGCGAGAATGATTGAAAGTGGGATGGAAATGGGACGCATGGATTTGTTTTGCGGTAAAGATAGATTTTATTGGTCTGGGTATTGTGTTGAGAAATGTTGTAAAGGGACTAAGCGTTAATAGCTTTTTTTATGCAAAATTGAGGAAAGTAAATATCTTTATTTGATTTATTTTTGCTTAGATATTGATAAATGAGTAAAATTATATAAATTTTTTCGTTTTAAAAAATGTTCTAGTTTTCAAATAGTTTACATTATTTTTTTTTAATAAAAATTAAATTTAAACTTTTAATTACACTTAAATAAAATCAAATCCTAAATTTAGGATAAATATTTTTTTATCAGTGTTTAAACTAATTTTAGATTGATTTGATAAGCTTAAAAACTTGGTTTTCTGTGAATGATTAAATCTCTATTATTAGTAAATTTCTGCTAAAACCTTGTTGACTTTAATTGATCAATCTATAAGATTAGACTCTACCATAGTTATAGGATTTTATAAACAAACTATTTTTGAGTCAACATTTTATAATTAAAATGTATAATTCATAAAAAATGAAGTCTTTATTAATGTGTGTTTTTAAACATTAAAAAATGAAAATAATATAGCTATGCTATCAATTTTTATTTTTAAATTTAAAATGTTATTTATATTTCAAAAAAGTTATGTTTTAAAAGTTATTTTACAAACAATCTATAAATGTAAAATATAAATTCTCATTGAACTTTCAGCATTGTTCTTTAAAAAGTCATAACTTGTCTGTTAGCAAGATAACAATTTGATTATAGTAGCCACACCCTTCTGGGGTAGGCTTTCTTGTCGACTCTAATGTTGGTGTCATTAATCAAGGTTCCTGTAATTTCATTAAATTTTCATTGGAAAGAGTGCTATCTTTACTCACTGCCTTCAAATTCCAATGCCAATGTGTCACTCTACACTAATTTAGTACTTACATATGCAGCTCAGGTTTTTGAATACATTGAATTGCAAGTACCCACATTGCATTACAGGATTATTGAAACAGTCTAAATAATCCATATGCTTAGATCATAAGCTAATTTTGGTAAACAAAATTAATGTTATGTCATTTAGGACCTATTTCCTGCACAGTAATCAACATTCATTTTATGATATCTTTACTTCCTGCATTTGATAAGGTGCTTGCTTTGAATTTTCTCAGTATGAAATTGTTCATTGACTTGAGTACTCCAAAAAAGTTGAATAAATATGAAACAAAATTCATTAATTTATAAAGTATTAATCTAAATATTTTAAAAGTTATAAAAATATGATTTTGAACACCATCCTTTTGATCAAGTGATTGTATTTTAATATCCTTTACAGCTTGGAGAAAAAGGATCAGGACTTAGACCTGCTGGTTCTGTCCAGGATTTTAATCAACTGAGGCAAGAATGTCTTTCTCAAGGAATTCTCTTCGAAGACCCAGAATTTCCAGCTATAGATTCCTCTATATTTTTCTCAAAACGACCAGACAGATATATCGAATGGAGACGACCAATGGTATGTAATGATGCATAATTTGAAAAAAAATGATGCCTGAAAAGCAATTTCATAATTTTCTTTCTTATTTGAATATAGGAAATTGCTCATAATCCCCAGCTCTTTGTAGAAGGTTATTCAAGGTTTGATGTTCAGCAAGGTGAATTGGGTGATTGTTGGCTGTTAGCTGCAGTAGCTAATTTAACATTACACCCTAACTTATTCTTCCAAATTGTACCTGAAGACCAGAGCTTTGAAGATAATTATGCTGGCATATTTCACTTCAGGTAAAATCATGGTCAAATTTTTCTTTAATAGATTTAATTAAATCTTAAAAATTGAAGACACAAATCAGAAAGCACTTTTCTTTAATTACTTTTTCAAGGTTTCTTTTCTACATTAGTAATCATGACTAAGTGCTTTATGAATCATGTTAGACTTACAAACTGTAATCATAAATTTTCCTTTATCCTTTAATTGCTTTGAATGAAGTTTTACTTTTAATCATCATTAAAATATTATTTGACAAAGCTTCCTTTTAATTTCTGCCCATTCAAAGAAGCACAATCTTATAAAATTAATTGCAAAAATAATTTTATAATTCGATTGCAAAACTAAAATGTTATTTGCTTGCAGATTCTGGCAGTATGGCAGATGGGTTGACGTTGTTATTGACGATCGTCTGCCAACCTACCAAGGTCGCCTTCTGTACTTGCGCTCTGCAGAAGACAACGAATTTTGGAGTGCATTATTGGAAAAAGCCTATGCAAAATTGCATGGTTCATACGAGGCGCTCAAAGGTGGTACGACTTGTGAAGCCATGGAAGACTTCACCGGTGGTGTCACTGAAATGTACGAAATGGATGAAACACCACCCAATCTGTTCAGTATTTTACTCAAAGCATACGAGAGAAACTCGTTAATGGGCTGTTCCCTTGAGGTAATTAAAATTCAAATGATTTTTAGATTTGCAATAAAATGGATTGAGACTATTTAATGTATTTTACAGCCTGATCCAAACGAGTTAGAAGCTAGAACAGCGCAGGGACTTATCAGGGGGCATGCTTATAGTATAACTAGGGTGAAATATGTAGATATTCAGACTCCTAATCAGATGGGAAGAATTCCACTACTAAGATTAAGGAACCCATGGGGTAATGAAGACGAGTGGAATGGTCCATGGAGTGACGGGTAAACACCAAGATTTAAACTCTCATATTGCATTTTAAGCAAAGTGTATCCATGGAAATTTAATTTTAGATCACCCGAATGGAGATTCATTCCAGAAGGAGAAAAAGAACAATTAGGTTTAACGTTTGATGTTGATGGAGAATTTTGGATGTCCTTTCAAGATTTCAAAAAATACTTCACTAGACTTGAAATTTGTAACTTGAATCCAGACTCGTTGACGGAGGATGATCTTAATGCCGGCAAAAAGAAGTGGGAGATGAGTGTGTTTGAGGGTGAATGGGTGAGAGGAGTTACTGCCGGTGGTTGTAGAAACTTTTTAGGTAAAGAACTAGATATTTTCACAAAAATAAAAATGTTCTCAAATGTATTTACATTACCTAATTTTACTTGTAGAAACATTCTGTCACAATCCACAATACCGTGTTACGTTAGAGTACCCGGATGAGGACGATGACAAATGTACAATCATTTGTGCGTTAATGCAAAAAAATAGGAGAGCACAAAGAAGAATGGGTGCTGATTGTCTCACTATTGGCTTTGCCATTTATCATGTGAGTTTAATAACTTCTCCGAACTCTTCAAAGTCTGTTATTCCTATTAGAAGGTAGCAAAAGTAAAGACAATAGATTGACATTACAAAAGTTGCATGCCATAATTACAACGTAAAAATCATTAGATTATCATTAAACACTTTATTCATTAAACTTTTTAGCTTCCCTGTCAATTTTTAGTCTATATTTTTCTTCTAAACTATTTTTATTACAATTTTTAATATATAATATGCTTAAATTGATTATAACGTTATTTCTTTTTACAGTTAGAGAATCCGGATAGATTACCAAAACCCTTAGATATTAATTTCTTTAAGTACAACGCATCAGTAGCTAGATCTCCTTCATTTATTAATTTACGAGAAGTCAGTTGTCGTTTCAAATTACCACCAGGAGTTTATTGTATAGTTCCTAGCACATTCGACCCAAATGAAGAAGGAGAATTCTTACTTCGAATCTTCTCTGAAAACAAAAATAACATGGAGTATGTACTTTTCTACTTTTATGCACGTTAATCTATCATTTAATTATCTATCATAATGTTTTGTTCATTACAGAGAAAACGACGATGAAGTTGGAATTGGTGACGTTGACGATAGGGTATGTACTTATTACATCATTTAAGTAGTAAATTAGACTTACTGGATGGTTGGCACTTATCACAGCAGTTTTATAAAAAAATTCCGATGACAAAGTTTGATACTAATTATAAAATTATTTTAATAATTCTTTTTATTAATTAATTTGTTATCGGATTATTTAATTAACAATTTATTACTCACATTTGGTGCTTTAACAGAACAAATGCACTGATCTACTAATACTACGTAATAATTAAATGTTATTATCACATGTTTTTAACAATGCTATGAAATGATGAATAAACGCAACTGCAATGCATTAATTGAGGTTTCATAGTGTGAACTTTAACACGTGTTGCACGTTTTACCGCTTGGCTTTTAGGTAATAAACCCTACTGACAATAACACTGGTGATGGAGATAAGGTGAGTTCAATCAACGAAACTGACTCGAAACTTTAATTTTTTTAATTAAACAACTCTAACTTATTAAACATCATTACTATTTGCGTTTCTAAGTAAATAAAATATTTCAGGTTCAACCAGAACCAGTTGACAGAAATGAAGAGAAAGTGCGAGAATTCTTTAGAAAACTCGCAGGTGATGATATGGAAGTTGATTGGATGGAACTGAAAGAAATTTTGGATTATGCAATGAGAAAAGGTATACCCATTTTCACTACAAGGAAACAATGTACAAATATTGGAACCTATTTATATTTTATATTATTAATACTATATATGAATTATCACCACTTCATGTATATTCGTTTCAATTATATATTTTCAAAATTTATTTTCACGGTCACAATATTCCAGGCTCATTTTGCTTTTCACTTCAATTTCTTAATGTATTACACAATTCATATCTTATTCAAACAAAATCATTTAGATGTAGATATATTATTCAAAATTTACTGTTCTCTTAACTATCTGGTGTTGGCGAACTTTAATATTGTAAATAATTTGTGTTGTGCATCCTTTAGTTGCATTTTTAAATCTTTAATCAGTAACATACGTAGCTGCATTAAATTAGCAATAAGCAAGAAATTAAAAAACTAAACCTACAGTTTAAATAACTAGAGCTATACTAAAAACAAGCTTAAAGGTGATTGTGAAAGCTTTACAACATAATTTTATTTGAAGTAATTATTAATTATATTAACTATTTGAAAAGTATATCATCAGTACATCGCTAAATTAACAGCTTCTGCTACATACGTAAATACGTTTGGGTCTACTGTAATTTCGAAAATATTTAAACATGTTTTAAATGTTATTTAACACTTTAACATACATTGGTTATCACATTCAACTTTTGAAAATCTATTTTCTACAATGAGTTGCGGGCACCTTTCTTTTTTGTAAACAAGTCTCTTCTTTGTTTATTATTTTTTTCCTGGCTACATACCTTTTTACAAATGAATAAGCAATTCTTTTTAAGACAAATTATTTATATGATTTATATTTTTCATTTTGTATATATAATTGAGCTTTAAAATAACTATTTTTTAAAATAGTAAGCAGTAATGTTTTGTTTCACGAATAAAAAAATGTACAAATTGCTGAATATTTACATGCCAAATCTTGCTTAATAATGCTGGTTTTCCAGAAACTGTTTGGTATTACAGAATGCGTTTTGATAAACTAATGTTTGTTTTTATTTAAAATCTACTATTGTGCCAATTTTGTCTACGTTCTTTTAAAATCTGTTCAAATGAATTGCTTCTTCTGTGAAAATTAAAAGTATTAGCTATTGCATTTCTTTTTTAAGATAATCCTAAATTTTCGTTTACATAAAATTTACTTAAGTTCTGAAATTGAAAATAATTGAATAAGCAATTGCGTAATATGATCTATTTCAAAAAAGATAAAAAGCGTAAAACAGTTGAAAGGTGACCGTGCAATTAAAGACAATTGATTTAATTATAAGTACTCTTTAAGACCCAAATGTACGTACGTATAAGTTAATCCTAACATGTAGCTGTGTGTGTTACGGGTAGAATTACCACCGGCACGACGTAGTGAGGCTCATAATCCCGAACCCCCGCAAGAAGAAGGTTCCTTCATCGATACTCTTATCTCCCTGCTCTGTGGTATTATTTGTAATAACGAGCAGGCCAATAAGACTGACGTAGGTAAAGTATATCAGCTCACTTTATGACTTTTCTTACAAATGATATCACACCAATAAGAGCACGCAAGCGATGCATCCGCCATTTATCGTACTCTCATACAAGAAAGTTTTACTTTGTTTTCTCTTTCATTTTTTTGTTTTATTTTGTTTGTTTTATTGTTTGCTAAATTGTACCGTCATTGTGATATTATTGTAGCGTTTATTCGCTAACTCAGAACTTTGATGTTGAACTTTGTTTGAGTCTGGGAAAAAAGATTATGCTTAATTGTACACGATCTGTTAAGTTTAATGGAGAAGTACGAACTTTGAATACAGAGGTAATCTTTTTTCCTGGAGCAGTTTTTTGATATTAATGAATATATATTTTGTAGAAACGAACAATCAAGGCTTCAGCAAAGACGTTTGTAGAAGTATGGTTGCCATGCTTGATACCGATCATTCGGGTAAATTAGGATTTGAGGAATTCAAAGCATTGTGGAATGATATTAGAAACTGGAGAGTAAGTGTAACTAGTAGTTTATTTCGAATAAATTCTATTTTCATTAACGAAACAAGTGAAAGTAACTTCTAGTTTGCTAGTATTTACTAGTTTCATAAAGAAAAATTGAACGATAAATTTAAGCTCCTTTATGTCGTTATAATTTAAAGTAAAAAATTAATCATTTATTTTTATCATTACAGGCTGTCTTCAGACTTTATGACCGCGATGGTTCTGGATATCTGAGCGCATTTGAACTTAGACAAGCATTAAATAGCGCAGGATACAGATTAAACAATCATATACTTAATATTTTGGTTCATAGATACGGTACTAAAGAAGGATTGATTTCATTCGATGATTATATTATGTGCGCAGTCAGATTGAAAACTATGATCGGTAAAGATATTACGGAATATGATTTATTAGATCATCCTTATGATCCTCAAGCTTTCTAGTTTTATCAATTGCATGTACTTAAATTTAGTAAACTTTCAAATCGATTTTACAATACTTTTTCAAGATGTGAAAAATCTATTTGAAAGATTTTACAAATCATAGTTGCACATTAACTCAGATTTAAGCACACTTTTATACTAACACAATATACAAAATATACTCTTTTCGGAACGTAAATTCAATATTTAAAATTTAAAATTATCGTATCTATGATTGTAGAATCTGTTTGAAAGTTTAGTAAAGTTATCTCAGAGTAGTAATAGAAAAAACAGCTTGTCAACAGACGTAATGTTTTTCTATTTTTTTTTCTTTTTTTTTCTTTTTTTTCAACCACGACAGATATTTTCCGAGAAAGAGATCCAGGTCATACAAATTCAGCGACATTCACAATGGAAGAGTGGATAGAAAAAACATTATACTCGTAGATCGTTAAAAATGATTCCGTCATTCAGTTAAATGCGAACGAAATGTTCGCTTGTTGAAACAAGTTGAAAAAATAGCCAACGGATGTGTGATAATTATTGATGAATCTCCAAATTTGTATTCGACGGCATCTAAACTTATCGTAATTTTAAGATTGATCAATTTTTTGTACATTACATACGTATATTTTAATGAAGGTTAGGACAGATTCTCTATTTTTGACTCTTAAAGGATATATACAGATATATTTAATATGATCTGGTGCATTCATTATATTGTATAGCTAACGTTGTAAATGACTGATTTTTACTGTTTATATGTATAGATCTTTTATGTTGGAACAGCTTTTCCTTGGAACAAAGTATTGATATTACACACTTTAAAAATTCAAGTTAATATATAGAATTTAATTTATTATATCTTTATATCATATTTATACTAATATAATATGTCATTTAATGTTAATTAATTGCGAACAAATTATAAAAAATGTATTTCTCCAAAGCAATTTTTTTTCTTTATTCTTTGTAAACCCCGAATTCTTAATTTAAGACTTTAGAAAAGTAGAATTAATTTGAAATATTGCAAATATTTCAATTAATTAATC
>JAWWEM010000027.1:63713-81276 GCA_035582935.1 Ormyrus thymus
GTAGTTGAGAGCTTTTTATTTCGCGCTGTATTAAATTAATTTGACGTTTAAAGCAAGATTAGCAATATTTCGCTGATTCTTACACGTTCGAAAAAAAAGTCCACTGAAGAATGAATGCAATCGTTTTTAAAAGTTTGTTCGATCTGTAAAGTCAGTAAACGTGTAAAACTAGCATAGTTCAATTTAAATTCTCGAAATAATTGTAGATTATTAGAGCAAGGTTAAAATGCATTCGCGATTAAAAAGACTTTCGGGCGTGACTCCGTGTTTGCGAGGTTAATAAGTCTATTATAAGACGTAAAAAATGTATGCTTTACTGAATTTACATACTTTGTAAATTGAAAGATATGCATTTCGTTTGAACTACTGTTTATTAGAAACCTGTAACTAGATTCTACATCTTTCAAATAGTTGCTGTCGTAATTTCCTAAAAATAGTTAGAAAAGTAGAATTGATTGGTAAAGTAAAACACAAATCTATGTCGTTATATTGCGTAATTTACAAATATTATATTTTTGTGACGTTATTGCTTAATTTCCAAAAGACTAAATACTAAAATATTATTGTAAATACAATAATTAAATAAAATACTATGGTTATCAAAAGTAGAGGAAAAAATGGCAAAAATCAGTAGCATTGAGCTCTAAGCATTTGCGTGATTTATTTGTTAAAACTCTGCGCATCAATCGTAAAAAGCTGATACTATACAATACAATATAAAATGCGGAACACCGTAGCACTTTAGGTATTTTTAGCACGCAATGCAAGTGTTAAATCGATAGAAAAGTGAGTTCCTATGGTAAATGTCTCGAGTTACTTTTGATAGCGTAGACCCCTTGTAATCTCACTATTTAATCGCAATTGCACAAACATTGTCTACCGGTATTCCAGAATTTACTTAAATACTTATTGTAGTTTCGCCCTTCTCGCATTTCATTTTAAATTCCGCATACATTTGAAACATTTAATTTAGTAAATTATTGGGCACATAAGTTTCAGAGGCAGCTTCATTTTCGTAAACAAGACATCAGACATCTTTTTTATAATTTTAATTTATCTACATTTATATTATGTAATTGTAGATTTAGAAAGCATTCAACAAAATTGCGAATCAGTACTCGTTTTAGTTAAGATTAAAAATGGCAAATTTTGACAGCGCCTTAAAAACAAATTGAATCCAATTTAAAAAATTCGTAAAATTACAGTTCCAACGACGAAGCAGCCAAGCTAAAACGCAAAAGCCAATTACTCCGTTGCAGAAAATAACAGCTCGTCCGCGAAGAAGCAACATTCTCGCCGACAATACCGTAGCTTTTCCCTCGGCAAGCCGCAATTGCGCCCTAAATCAATCCGCACGCATCGCCGCAATTGTGTCATATCCTTGCGGCTGGCGGCACGTGCCCGGCTACTATATACCTGAAGCCCTTACCCCGCGGTAAGATCAAGTGCAGTGCCAGCGCGTAGGAATCGTGCGTCCGACTAATTGAGCGGCTTCTGCACGGAGGGTGAGGAAGGCGGGTATTGATCGCGCCTCAACTTCCCGACTTATCGGGATGCGATCCAAGTGTTTCGATTCTTTTTTTCGGGTTCAATGTCTAGGACTGCGGGACGGCTGCTGATGGGCTTGAAACTTGTTGGGGAGTTTCTAATTCTAGTCACACGGAGGGTGCCGTGTTGAAATATTTCTTCAAAGGTAAATTGTAGCAGTGCAAGAAGGCCAGGTGAATTTTCCACTCGGCAGCTTTCCCCGAGATGCACCGCAAAGCTCGTGACTCAGTGAGCCGGCCTCGCGATGACGATCCGTGCGGCGCTATAAACGCGTGCGATCGAAGATGAAAATAAGCCAGGGCGAGGCTCAACCGCGCTCCTCCGAAGCCCGCCCGCATACACGGGTTCACTGAGACAAGTGTCAACCCTCGCGCGCACAAAGCATGACTTTTACCGGCGCACAGCTGGCCCGATTAATGAGTTTGGCGGGCGGGAAGGGCTGAATGGAGGAGGGTATCGATCTTGCTTACTAAGACTTTAATGCCTGCCTTTTTATTGGCGGGTACAATTTTATGTTCAACCGTAAATTAACTGGAGAATGTCGGCGTGATTTTATAATAAAATGTTTCTCAAGAATTTAAAAAGCGTGCAATTGTTTCAAACAGTTTTGAGCATTTGTGTAACGATTTTTAGATTAGGAATCGTCGTGTTTAACCTCGACAAGGTTATCTTTTATCACCTTGCAGAGAAAAGTATTCCATCTTTAGATCGAAGCAGGAAAATGTTTCATCGTGCCTATAAAAGGGAATCCAAGCGACTTAAATGTCAATACTTATAGTTCTGCATGAAAACCGGCGATTCCTGCTGACCTATTAAACAACTCTAAGTAGAAGAAGCTACCTCTACTTTTAATGAAGCACCCTGCGTCTCCTAGCCAAAAGCAAAGCCACGGCATCGTTCGCGCGGAAGCCCCAGAAACTGTAGCTCGCCCCGCAAGCATTGCGGCGTCTGAAAAGGTGTGTAGAGCTACCGGCTTACCTGCACCAGGGGGCAAGGCAGCCCAGCCGCTCTGTCCGACGGCCAGCAGGAGGAGCAGGACGGCGTTAACGATCGCGGCGGACAGCAGTGGAATCGGGGCGACGCGGGCCGCGACAGCCCGGGGCATCGCGAGGCGCCGCGCGCTCTGGCGAGACTGACGACTCGCCGACTACCTGCCTCCCACACGTGCGATTCTAAGCCCGACCCCGGCGCATGCGCCACCAGCCACCGAGTTTTCACGTGCTGCTGAGTAGCGCCCGAGCTTGCGGGGGTGTACTGCGCTTTCATTTGAATAAGCTACTCTTTGGATCGTTTGCGTATTCGAATCATGAATTATTATGAAAAATATATTGTCTACCGAGTAAAGTGCACTACTCTTTTTTGCTAATTCCATTATAGCCTCTATAAAGCTTTTTTAATTAATGAATTTATAAATTAAATTCAATAAGGCAGCATTAGAGTTTATTCAATCTATTTAATGTCGCTGTAATAAAACGTCTGAAGAAAATCGATGCATCTATCAAAGCCGTCGTGTAGACAGTGTATCCTAAGGGGTGAATACTTAAATGAACGTGCGTGCATCTCGGTGCAGCGTTAAAAGGACAGGACTTGACATAACGGTTCGAGTGAAAGGAAGGAGACAAAAGTATTTTTATCATTCATAGTATATTCTTTTAATCGTTATCATACGGAACCATTACTCACAAAGCAAGTTGTGTATTTAAATTTTCTGAATACGAAATCATTATCATTATTATTGTAATATTTGTTTCGTTACAGAGCACTTTTTACGCTACACGATAATAATAATAGTAATAATGTAAATAATAATAACGTAATAATAAAAATAATAATAGTAAAAATTAAAATTATTAGAATAGCAATTGTAGTAATAATAATAATACATAATGTAACATTAATAATACATCGGTATAGTGTGGACGCGCCTCGTCCGTTTACGATTCGATCGAAGAATCATTAATTTTATTGAAAATATAAACAAGACAATAAAACGGAACAGGATTTTCACGTAAGGCACGTGCATCACCGAAATTTTTCGCAAATTACAATAAATTGTTTTGCACTCGAGGCCACAGTGTACTTTTTTCTCTCCTACGAATTAAAACACACGCGCTAAGCAGATATTTTCCTTATTTTCATATAAACGTCAATTTTACGTACTCGAGAGTTTCATTTTTTCATTAATATAATATTTATACTGTAGTTTCATTAACATACGGTCTCGTTAAGGATCATGATATCGTATGTACAAATAAAAGATAAAAGACATGATTTTTTATATGTACAAGCTATTTTGCAGTTATTTTTATAATTAGATTTCCCTTGTCTTATGCTTCCCATCCCTCCCGCCCCATTTCTATGTAATATGAAAATCAGCGTCCTCGAGAAGATTTGGATCAGCCGAGGACGCAAGGCGAATTTCGACATCGCTATTTATGTATAATCTACGCGGAAAAACGATTTCCTCAAATTCCACTATTTATATATATAATTTTAACTCAAGTGCCACAAGTATCAAAAGATTAACGTTATAGACATGCAAATTTAAAGTGTAGGAAATTAATGATTTCTTGCTTTAAACGTTTCGATACCTTTAACACTTGCGTTAACATTAACGTCGATGCTTTCGATAGAAATCGATACTTTACAAAGGCACTTACAAGATACTTAGTTTTTCTAAGTCAATTTTTTGAGACTGATTCAATTATTTTTATTTAATGCAAATACAAAAGAATCAGTCTCGCAAAAACGTACTTTGTTGCAGTACATCGAATGATCGTAATGGATCATCTTTTAAAAAGGCAGACCAGCTGCTCGGTGGGCTTTTCAGCCTACATTATGGTTTCTTTCTCTTCTTATGATATTCATTAAAAAATGAAATACCATATGACATCGTCGAACTCTAAATTTAACTTGGCTTTTAGAATTCTGATTTTTTGTGTACTTCAGTCGTGCATGGCACCTGCATTTTTTTTACAAAATTATAAGACTTTAAAAACAATATTTATTCATTCAAGATTACTTGTGTCATGTAATCTTAAATTGGCATGTCTTTTTTTAATAAATTTTTCAATCTTGATTGCATAAAGATCAACAATAGAATACTTAATTTTAAACATTTTAAAAAATTAGTCTTGTTTGCGTATTTGTATTTACAAAGATGTGCCGATTAATAATAGAGTCTCATTTTATGAAGAGTCTTTATTATATACTTTTCGCGTACTTCGGTCGCGAAATTGAAGTAGAAACGTAATTAGCGAGGATACCTTTCCTTGTGTCTAAGACATTTTTCTTCCCTACCTACAGATGCTTTTTCGCATTAATAAAGTATATTAATTTAAAAGAGAAGACGAAAAGTATAACTCCGGAATTGAAAATAAAGAAAATTAGTTTAAGTAAAATTATTTAGATTGTAAAATATCGTCTTACTTTCAGAGTATCTTTCTTTTCAGTGTAAATTTAGGCAAAATTAGACGAAACTTTTGAAAATTTATCAAAATTTATAAATAGTAAAAGTTTCTCATCAAAAAGCAGATACTAATTACTTTTCCATTTTACCAAATTCATATTCAACAATTTTAATTGAAAACCTTAGTAGAATTAAAATTGCAATAATTCTACGAACATTATTTTTAACATAAATATTTGTAAAACTGATTATCAATAATTGAACCTGAGTGTAATTTTTAATCGATACTTATACTAAAATTTTTTATAAATCTAAAAATTTATAAGGAATCAATATAACGGCCGAAATTAAAGATTAATATTAAAAATTGAAAAACAGTTGGTACTCGAAAACCGAAAGGAACATTACTCTCTTAGTTTTTGGAAAAATCTACGGCATCGTTTAGGCCACTACACTCTCTCCATTTCGTACATTCCTTCGATCATTTCCTAACAACATTTGTTTCTAGTACAGAATCATTTCTTCTTAATGACGAGAAAACCTGAACAACAACAAAGTTTTCTCCTCAGACCTCGACGCCAAGTACTCTGTCGATGACATACTCGTATCTCTTCGGTTCTCCATCTTCTTCTTCTCCGGTCGCAGTTTTCTTCTCGTTGCTATTGGGAATCGCTTCGTTCTCCGCTGGATCCACCAGTACTTTGCTGTTCCTGTCGCCGACGGTTGCCGTTGCCGTTGCCGTGTTGGCAGTGGAGGAGGAAGAAGCAACCTCAACAATCGATGGAGTTGGAGGTCCACTCGACTTTCGACTGGCATGGTTGTGTGCCGCAGAACCGCTGCTCTTGCTGCTTGAACTTGTGCGGCAAGGTTCAGATGCGTACCTTCGGTGGTCATGAGTTGGAAGTGCTGCTGCTGCTTCTTCCGTTACTTCATCGGGTGGAAGGACTGGTACGTTTAGATTTACCCGTGTGAAAAAGGCCATCTTTTCTCTGTTCAAAAAATTAAAAAAATTACTCAGTTAATAACAGAATTCAAAAGCAAACTAATTTATTTTTCTATAAAGTATTTGATTTGAATTCTAAAACAAAGCAGCAAAATACTCACTTGAACGAAATGATGTCGGGTTTGCCCTTGCCAGCCTTAGTCTTCCTCAGCTTATAAATCTCCTTGCTAGTCTTTCTGAGCATCTTATCGACCTTCTTGTCCTCGGGAGTCTTTCCGTTTTTTCCGCTCTCGGCCTGCTGCATGAGTACTTGGAACTTGTCATCCTCCAACAACCAGCTGGCAATCTCGACGTCGCCCTTCTCGCGGGCCTGCTCCAGCCTCTGCTTGAGCTCGCGCAACCTGTCCAGCTCGTCGTGCAGATTGCTGAGTCGCGCGTGCTGCGCCTGCAGGTCCAGCTCGAGATCCAACGAGGTGCGCGCTGTCACCGGGAAGTGCGACGACTTGGACTTGGATGTCGCTGAGGGCGACTTGCAGCTCAGCGCTGATGAAGGTCGCCGCCAGCGCAGAGATCGTCGCTCTACTGAATTACGTTGGAACGGACCGCCACGCCGGTAGAGAGGCATGCTACTGTCACTATCGCTTCGGTTTAACTGTTGGAGAAAAGATTTCATTAGAAATGAACAGATTTTAGGAAATCAGGTACATTTACACAAGTATAAACACTTACTCGACAGATGTAATGGTTTCGGCTGACTGCTGCACTAGGTGAGAACGTCTGACTCCTTTTGATTACGATGGAGTTTTTGTCGTCATGGACTGCACCAGGTACTACTCCTGCGGCGGATAGTTTCCTCTGCTTTCCTTGCTCCGGAATGAAAACGCATTCCGTGTTGGTTTCTTTGTCTGAAGTTTGATTTGCTGCTACTATCGGTGCTGCTTGCGTTGCTGCCGCAGCCGCTGCTGCTTCTTCGGCTAATTCTTCATCTTCCTCCTAAAATTATAGTAAAATTGATGATTAAAAGGCGTTGAGATTAATTTTAATTTTCATGTATTTCTTTTTCTAACTGAATTACACCAACCTCATGTTCGAGCACATCCTCGAGCACACTCTCCTCCATCATGAATTCTACCGAGGACATGAGGATGCCCTCCTCGTCGCTGTCCTCGCTGTCACCGCTGCCGCTATCACTGTCCCCGTCTTCCTCCTCCTCTTCCTCGGGACTCTTCAAGCAATTGGCGAGCTCCTCGAGCCTGAGGGAAACAGCGGTCTGGAGCTCGTCACAGCCCTGGTTGCGCGTGAGCGTCGACGTCTGCGAGCTGATGATGGTGCTCTCGTCGCTGCTCTCCTCCTTGGCGTTTTGCGCGCTGCTGCTCTGCGTGCTGCGGTACATCGAAATGTCGGACTCTTGCTTGTCGTGTCGACTGCCGCCCGCGGCGGTCGCCAGCTGCTGTGACGAGGCGGACAGAGATTGAGAGGACCGCGAGGCCGCGCTCTCGGACGAGCTCGACGGCTGCATGAACCGGTACGACAGGATGTTGTACCACTTCACGCTCGAACTGTCCGGATTGAAGTCTGCCAGTGAGACTTGGGCTGAACCCTGCGACGAGAAAAAGAAATTTTCAAAATTTATACTTGAATTTTCTCATTAACAAGACTTTAATGAAAAGACGATAATCTTATTATTATTAAAGACTTTAAATCGAAAGAATCAGCGTATCGATTCTAATCTATATAATTTCATTAATAGTAGTAATGAAATAATAATTATCTGTCACTGAAGATATAGTCAGAAAAACCAAATCTAAACTTTAATAAAATTCTGAAAAGTTTTTTAAACTTATCGATTGGAAAAGCTAAACTTACCAAGCACTCCTCAGACTCGCCGTTCGTGCACCAGACGTTGACTTGCAACGTCTTGGTATATAGCTTATTGAGCGGCACCGTAATGGGGAATGTTTCGCCGAAGGTGGGTTTGCGTAAATCCAACACCGGTTTAGTACAGCACACGAAATTTACTGGCGGCTGCATCGGTAGCAGAGCAGCTTTTATATACCTATAAAAAGGAAAATTAAAAAATTAATTATACAGTTATAAACCACATCTTAAACCACTCTCATTCCAAGCTTTTAACAATTTTGCTCTCAATTAACGAGTAATGACCCAAATAACGTAACGACGCAAATTGCATCAGTGATCATGATGGAACTCCTCGGATGAATCATTTTCTCAAATTTCACAATTACGATCGGTAATCTATGGGATATCCGAGGTCCGCGAGAGAGTGAGAATCGATAAAAGCAGCTGCGGCTTCGCGGGCCTCTGATTATTATTCGCCGACGTTGCCGCGACGCGCAACGGGTAAATCGATACGCTCTAGATTACGCTACTTACACTTGCATGCTGTCGGGAATGAAGAGGGCGGCGAGGTTCCTTGCACGCTCGATTCCGATGTGAAGAAGCCCGTCGCTTACCGAGTACCTAAGAGAACGCAAAAGAAAATTCCCGTTAAATATCTAAGCGAATCAGTGCTATTCCTGCAGTTGTTTCTTCAACAATATCAAAGGTTGGGTAGGTTAATTTAAACTATTTTCGGTATAAATTCATACGACTAAAAGAACTCGTCGGGTGAAGTAAGCAGCGATCAATATTGCCCCTTACCGAAGTTTGATCTGGACCTGGGCGGTTTCGAGATTGACGTCTCCAGCCGTGAGGGGGTCAGCTCCGAGTACACCGGATAACCTCCTCCTGTTCGAGGCCTCGAAAACGCCCGAGTCCCCGGCGACGCTCTCGTCGGACACGGCCGCTGACACGGATCGCGTGTTCGTGCCCGACGAGCTCGCCCGCGAACGGATGCCCATCGGTGGTGGCGTCTCGCTTATCGGCGACAGTGGCGGCTCTTGTGTCATTCCTGCAAAAGAAAGAAAGAGCCTTTACTAACGCATTCGGTTAAATCGAACCAAGCTTTTAAAAGCTCTTGAGCAATCGGAAAAGAATTTTTAAGTCAGAGAGCAAGAACGTTGCAACAACGAAATTTAGAAGCATTTATTAAAAATTTCAATGAATAATAAAGAACGGAACACACCAGTAAGAGCCGGCCTGCCAAGACCGCTGCCTTGCGACATGTTGCACGATTGCAGATCCATAGGTGGCTGTGGACTGAGTTTGGGTTGTTGTTGCTGTTGATGTTGCTGCTGCTGGTGGTGGTGGTGATGATGATGGTGATGATGGTGATTGTGCTCTGCAGTTGTACAGTGCTGCTCTTGAATAGTCTGCTGACTTAGTCGCAATTCAGCAAGCTTGTCCTCCAGTTGAGTCCTGTCCAGGTGCGATGACGTCGATGACGACAGTAATCGCTGCTGTTGTCTTCGCTGGAGCTCGATTTGCTCGTACGCTGGTGGAGGACCGACCTGAAATATTCGAATAAAGATGATTATAATTAATGATTCTCTTTCATTCGTAATATAAGCTCCGTGAAATTTGGCTGAATAATAAAATAGTCGCGACGTACCGGTGCATTTTCGTAGAGAGGCGAGACGGGCGGCGACACGCTCGACAAGCTGGACCTGGGCGACAGGCTGGGCTGGGAGCGGCCCGGCGAGGGAGTTCCGAGATTGTTGCCGGTGGAGATGGTCGCGGCGACGGCGGTCTGCTGCTCGCTGCCCTTGTTCAGCAGCCTCTCGACGCGCCGGTGCAGGTCGACCATGTCGACGGGCCTCTCCTGCTGCGTCGTGCCCATGCACTGGGGCCCGCCGTAGATGTCGGTGAAGCTCAGGCCCGAGCTGAGGGAGCCCTTGCTGCTGGTCGTGCTGAGGCTACCCAGGGAGGAGCTGCTGCTCACCGACAGCGTGCTCGCGGAGAGGCTCTTCAGCTGGCCCTCCAGCATCGCCATCGACCTCAGCGCGTCCCTGAGCTGCTGCAGCAGCAGCTGCTTCTCCTCGTGCAGTCGGACGCGGTCGGTGATGGTCTTGTTCGAGAGCTCGAACGCGTTGTTCAGATCCTGCTCGAGCCTGCGAATCTCGCGCCGGATCCTCTGCATGTCCTCCTGCGTTCGCGTGTGCGGCGTTATGCTGCGCAGCTCACGCAGCAGCTGCTCCTTCTCCTGGAAGAGCAGCAGCTTGTCCTTGTCGCTCTCCGTCTGTCCGGGTATGACCTGGAGAACGAACGCGAATCACGGGGAATGATCGGGCTAGAGCTAATCTAAAGAAAGGAAATAGAAATGGAAGCGAAAAGTCACCTTCTCCTCGAGATCGGCGAGCTGCTGCTGAATCTGCTGGATCCTCTTCCTGGCCTCGTCGTACTGCAGTCTCATTCTGGCCATCTCCGCGAGCCTCGTGCCGATGGGAACGAGCTCCCCGGAGAGGTCGGTTTGGGAGGCGGTGCTGAGCTTCTCCTGGGGCAGGCTGAGGGTGCTGGCCTCCGGGCTGCCCTCGCAGAGCTGCAGCCTCGTGAGCTCGTCCTTGAGCTGGGCGAGCGACTGCATCAGCTCCGCTTTCTCCTTCTCCCCGGAGCTCAGGCTCTTCTGGATGTTGCGCAGCTCCGTCATTATCGCTTGCGCCTCCGTTATGTTGTAGCAGCCCGCGTGGTGGGTTGACAGCTTTTGCTCCACGCTGAAAATTTCGGGGGAGAGTCGTTACTTGCTCTTTAGAGGGCGAAATTCCGATTTTATTAGTCATCTCTTTCATTATTGAACGCCATTATGCGACTCGATTTTTCGGGCTCGCACAAGCGGAGCCGTAAAATCAATTAATTCATAAAACTTGAATGGAAATGGTTTGAAAAAAAATACTGAAAGCACAAGAGTAAAGCTGAAAAATTGACATTTCCGCGAGAGAAAGAATGCGCGGCAGCTGGGTTCTGCCTCGCCGGCAACAATGCGTATGCCGTCGTCGTACTTTCACATCGTGCTCCCGAAAGAGGCCACTTCTCACTCACCTGGCCAAGGTGTCGACGCCGCGCTGCGTGCAGTTCATCTCCGCGCGAATCTGCTCCAGTTCGCGCTTCAGCCGCGAGACCCGCTTCCTGGCCAGCGCCACGTCGCACTTGAGCAGATCCGGATCGTATTTCGTGCTCAGCGAGCTCGAGCTCGAGCACACTGAAATTCAGAATTGCGTTTGTTGTAGCTTGGCATTTGCTGGGGTTTCGAAAGGCTCGACGATTTTCTTCGGTATTTATACTGGTGGGCAAGTTTAACATGAACAGATTTATCTTGCCCAAAGAAATCATCAATTTTAATGTTGATAATAAGTATTAATTAATTAATATCAGGGTAAATAGCTTGACCTTACTACTGGGCCTTAATAAATCATTAAAATTTCAAAGCCTCTATCATTATTATCTACTTCTTGATAATTATTTTTCTGGATTGTGCGGCAGCTTGAAAAAATGCTCACACTGTTAATCGAAATTAGCCGGTAAATCATGTGATTTTTGAAAGCTTATTTTCACGTTTGCCCACCAATCGTATCAAGAGCCTCTTTCCAGAATTCGAGAGGAAATCCGACTCTCGCGCGATCAGGCAATATATACGGACAGGCTGAAAAGGATGAGTAAAAGGTCCGGCCCAAAGAGGAGGATATACTCACGACTGGTGCGCGAGGCGCCGAGCGTGCTCAGGGCGTTGTTCAGGTGGTTGTACTCGTCCTGCGCCAGACATAGTCGCTGTTGCTTCACGTCGTAGATCTCCTTTTTCGCCTGCAATCAAAAGAGAGAGAGAGAGACTTCATTTTCGGCTCGGTTGCTGATTTGGTTTACAAGTATGTAGAGCTCCGAGAGTAAAGGCTTGCAACAACGGGGGTACTGTTCGATAGGTTCGTGGACCACGAAATTTTCTGTTTCGACGTGTAGTTTTCTAATTTATTGCTTCGAGGGGGAAACAACGGGCTATTGTAAGGGCAACCGATGGATGAAGGAAAGTTGCAAAAAAATTTTCCAAAAAAATATGATAACGTGGAAAGAGATCTTTTTACTTTCACATTTTATCGACCCATTTTCAAGCTAAATATAAAGCGACTGGACTAGAATTATCTAAAATGCTTCGCATTGTGTGCTATTAAACAAGATTTCAAAAAAATAAATGGTTGTTAATTCCAAACTTAAATTCAAATAACAGTTTAAAAATGTAAATATTTCAAGTTTTTATTTCAAGTAAAAACTAATAATCCGGTATCGATGCACATCCAGAGAAATGTATTCTGCCTTTACAGAAAAGAAAAGGTGCCGGACAAGGAATCCCTCGAGAGACGCTGTCGATTTTGCAGACGGGGGCGCGATAATAATTATTTGCGCTCGGCGTCTCGGGAATCTATTTTCAGAGTCGTTTGGAAATTCGGGTCGACTCGAGCCGCATTTGAATATTCACGCGTATTCGTGGGGTTCACTGGACCAAAACAATTTACACGCGAATTAGCCGTGCTCCGAATTCGTGCAGTTAATTCCACAGCCAACTGACTAATGCAAAATTTAGATTTAATATTGCTTTTTGGGAAATACGTATGGCTGCAAAGAATTTTCTGTAAGGAAATTTCGATACAAGTTTTTCTAATTTTTTGCATTCTGACGTTCAATATTAGCTTCCAATAAATTATAGTGCTACATTTTTAATACCTTCGTATTTAATTTATTAACGGAAATAAAACCTGAAGCGTTTCAAGTGTAAATTCGAAACCCTAATATTTTCCCTTAACATACAAAAAATATTTTGTTTTTTCTTTTCGGGACTCGGGCATTAATTAAAATGCGAAGAAACTCGAAACTCAGTTTAGTTATAAAATTCCAGAAGCTGATCGTGTATTAAGATTAAACGAAAACATGCAATCTAGAAAATTACTAAATACTTGATGTAATTTATGATTTTTGTTTTCAAACTTTGAATTTTGATGTCAGCAAAAATAGCACTAATCATAGCACTTATAAGTATGAGTATTATTAAAAAAACTATTTTTAGCAGATTTTCTAAAATTGTCGATGTCAGAAAAAAAGTCTTAATTTTTAAGGAATTTAGACCTGGCATTTCCAAAGACGGTTTGGTAAAGTTTCACTCCAATTAGTAAATATTCGCTAATTCGTGAGAGCACGTCTACCAGTCTTACTTCTCTAGAACCATAAATCAGTAAACACTCGTCGATTACGCGGAAAAGTGACTTAAATTTAGAGCAAACGCGGTTTTATTTTAAAATTGATAACTGGCTTTTGCGATTAAAAAGAAAGTGAAAATTCGAGTGCTGTTGATAAAGCACTGAAGGATAAATGAATGAATCGCTTCCGCGAAGAGATTGCTATTTTTACACTCAATTTTAGTTTGCGTTTTATCGATCGCATGATAGAGTTCTGATTTTTTATCGACTTTCTAGATTAGACTCAAGATACATACTTCTTTTTTTATCTAAAAATTGATGACTTCATATTTGCAGAAAATGATATTTTTGAGGAAATATATTTGGAGTTCAAAAAATGAATCAAGAGTTGCGTAATGAAAGTATTTTAAAAAGTATTTTAATCTATGAACTTTCGCGATTTAGTTTCAATTAGATATTGTGTTTCTAATACCAGAAAAATTTTACTTAGAGATTGCAAGATAAGTTTTGTATCTATTCAAAATACGATCGATAATATCAGTCGATTTATCTAGTATTACATAAAGTTTGTGGATAAGAAATAAATATGAAAACAAGTTATACATTTTAAAATCAGGAAATCTCGCATTCCGTAAACAACTTTTTTTTAAATATTTACTATCTTATCGTTACATAGTGAAAATTATGTATTTGCCAAATTATCAACACTCACGATATTGTTTTAATTAGTTCCATGCTGGTATCAAATAATTATGATATACTTGCTAATGTAATTTTGTACGTTATTAAAGTTGAGAAAAATAGGTTTCGATCAAAAGATATGGCAATAATCTGTTACTTATCACTTAATAAATTATAGAAAGTTTGTTTTTCAGATATAAAATACACTTATTAATGTAATAGCATAAGTGGCGTAAACTTTTAATATTAATTTTCTCGTAGAAAATAACTGTACAAAGTCTCCTCCGACTAAAATTAAAATAATAATTTTCAAGTCAAAGAATCGATGCTTATCGATGGTTATTTTAATGAATATTTTGCGTAAAGTAAGTAGCATAAGACCATTGTGGAACCCTGGGCCAAATTTAAGACAAGTCTAAGAGAAAATCTAAACACCTTAATTTTCTAGCAATCTGATTTATCTAATATTTTACAGTTTAAAGCAGAATTTTGAAAGAAAAGAATCTTCCGCTTGAATTTGAAATTGAAAGCCAAATCACCTGATCCTCTCTCGTTGAAAAACTAAAGCAGCAGCAGCAGCAGCTGCTGCTGCTGGCACATAAATCGGCTCGGGGCATCGGTAGCCGCGCGAAAATTATTGATTCTCGAGATCGGGCTCGCTCTCGGGCCGCGTATCTCGAATTTCATCGAGTTTAAGCCGGGCGTTCGCTCCCGGCACAGAAACACGAAAAAACGCCTTCGAGCGAAACGCATCGATAATCGCGCGGAGCGGCATTCCGCGCCTCTCTCTCTTACTTGCTCTTGAGATTTAGCAGAGCTACGTGCGCACCGATCGGACGATTCGAGGTTACCGAGTTTCGCAGTTAAGAGATGAAGGTTTTGTTTGCGGAAAAATTTCAAGAGGAGGACGTGGTGAGCGGTATTGAGAGGCTTTCGTGGATTGCGATGTTTTTGCGGGTCCACGAGAAAAAGTAATATATTTTAAGCAAATGAGACTTTTGTGCAGATTATTTTAGTTCGGCGTTATTTAATTCTGAATTGTTGGATTTAGAGCGAGAAAACAATGTTATGTTTTTACAATGTTATCGAAACCGGTTGGTCTAATGCATCATTTCTGAAATCTATATTTATTACACAAACAGGTTATTTGTTATTCTGCTTGAAGAAGCTGAATGAATTTATGATTAGTTGTAAACGACGGATTTTGTTGAAAACTATTAGAAAAACCTATTAAGCGTCTACAATAAATTATAAAACCAGCTTCCTATTATGAAGATTTATCAAAAGTCTTCTCCAAGACTTTGTGCATAAAATTAGCACACTCTTGTACTTTTCAACGAAAATTATCTTATAGAAACGTTTCAGATTTTGCAAAATACTGCTTTTTGTTTTCTTGCAAAATATAGATCTCTTTTTCACCTCTGGTTTATAAGATTACAGGCAGAAAGACGATCTTAAGCACTTAAATAGGGTTTTCGGGTCCGAAAGAACGTCAGTACGAGTGACAGGTTTTCGCCTTAAATTATATTTGACGAAACATGAGATTTCTGTACCGCTGCAGTAGTGCTCGAAAGCTCGAAAGCCGTGTTGTGTTTTCGTGTATACTTAGAGCTTCCCGAACGGTCATTGAAAGAGCAAACACGGTATCGTCTTCAAAAAATCGTAATACCTTTATGGCGAAATCCGCCGTTCAATGGAATATTTCAGCTGTTTATTTAACAATCGTTGACATAATTGCGAAAGACTCGTTAAAAAAGGCAAATATTCGACGTTAACGATGCCTTTAATTACTCGGAATTTCATTCATAAACCGGAGAATCCATTATGCAAATTGACGTTGCGAGTCGAATCCATTAAAAGCGATTTCGAGGTCAGAAAGGACATATCATTCACCGGGCGATTTTTTATACCGATTAAGACATTTTTTCTCCGCGACACATTTTTTGCTTCCACGGACGGAGCCGTCCGTCGGTACGTAAACATTTGTGAAATTGCGGTAGTCGCCGCAGCTCGGCTGGGAGAGTTTGTTGTCTTGCTCGTCGCAAGATGCCGTAGCGGGAAATGCACAAAAAAGAAAAGAAAAAAGAAAATTCCCCATCGAAATCACTGAGAACATCATTACACCCACTACCTCGAGAGCAGAAACGGATTCACTGAGCACAGAGGCGGAGGGGAGCAAGAGGAGTCCGCGGCTCTGATCCTCCACACTCCAGACTCTGCCGCGAGCGAATCTAAGCCATTCGGCGTCACCACTGTAAACAACGAAACTTTACACCGGATGATGATGGTGTTCCTTACGTATTCGCAGTAGTAGTAGGCCGTAGCGTCCTTGTCGTCGCGGCGCCGATAGCACTGTTCCCAGTAGAACCTCTGGATCTGTTCGTCGTTCTCGTAGTCGTTCTGGTAGCACATTCGCATCCGGTACTGCGACACCACGTTCTCGTAGATCTGTTCCTCGCGGTGCGGTTGGTTCTGCTGGTTCTGCTGCTGCTGGGGCTGCTGCTGGTGCTGCTGCTGCTGCCTCTGCTGATGCTGGTACTGCTGAAGCTGCAGCAGCTGCTGGTACTGGTGACCATTGAGCTTCTGAGCGTGGTTCTGGGGTTGATGGACATTGTGTCTGTAGTACGCTTGCTGTTGCTGCTGCTGCTGCTGCTGCTGCTGCTGTTGGCGCAGCTGCTGCTGATGCTGGAGCAACAGTTGGCGGTAATCGTAGCGGTTTTGGTAGCTGTTGATGATGCACTGCTGGGGGTAGTACGCCTGGGCGTTGACGAACTTCTTGTTATTATTATTGGCATTACTGTGATTGTAGCCGTCGACGTAGCTTCGGTATTGGTGCGCCGGTACGAGTACGCAGAGGGTGTACTGGCGGTCCATCCTTCTCCGGTCTGTTCTCTCTCAGTCGGTTGCGCAGAGGCACATAGTTTGCTTGCGCGCGCGTGCTGCTGGCTGCTCCTCTCTCGCGGAGCAGGATCACCTCATCTTCGCGAAGGCCTCCACCAGACTGGTCGGTTACGGGCCCGAAATTCCGATCCCCACCTCCTCTCTCTCTTGCGCGCGCGCGCGCGAGCGAGCGAGCGAGCGGCCGGCCGGAGAGGCTCAATTTTTAAGGGATCCCCTTTTTCCCTTTTTTTCCTCTCTCTCTCTCTCTCTCTGCCGGGATCCTTCGCCGAGCGTGCTTCTCTCTCGCGCTGGAGCCGACGCGCGCTATGCTCCCCCTCCTTCTATTCTGCTGCTTCTCCTTCCTCGCTCTCTCTCTTCGCTCTCCTTAGCGTCCTCTCTCTGTCCGTCTCACTGCCGAGCGAGAGAGGCGGAGATAGTACTCTTTCTCTCTCTCTTTCTCGATGGTCGAGCAGCCTCGGCCGGAGCTCTCCCGAGCGCGGTCCGCGACTCTCTTTCTTCCCCGGCGTAAAAAGGCGGGCCTCATCTCGGGGCCCCGCTGCCGCTGCTGCCGCTGGTGCAGGAGCGTAAGCGCCGGCTCCCCACGCTAGCCGGTGCCGCTGCTCTATAAATATAAGGCTTCTGGGGAAAACGCTTTTTTCAAGCGCTGGATTTATTTTTTGCAACCAATTGGGGGAACCTTGATTTACGAAGTTTGAGCACGTACTGGATTTAGTCGGAGCTGAAAGGTAATTACTAGAAGGCAGGCATTTATATACCTCGAGTCTTCGATAAAAATCGTTATTTTAATTGGCGAATTTTAGTAATTTTATACACTGCTGTAAGAACAATATTTTTTGAAACACTCAAATTTCTTCCATATTTTCTTACGAACAGTATCTGGATGTCAGCGTTTGATGAAGAACTGTGGATCAGAATTCTTTCAGCTTCGGCAAAAGAGGAGATATTAATCAAGTTCTCAACTTTGAAAAATATTAAAAGATATTTTTGTAATTGTGGCCTTTACTA
>JAWWEM010000027.1:81376-157575 GCA_035582935.1 Ormyrus thymus
CATTATTGCATTGCGTCACATTTCGGCCGCAGAAGAGCCATTCCTCATCGTTGCGGCGTTTGTTTTGTCGACCGGTCAGCGTATATCCTCAAGATTTCGTGACTTTGAGAGATTATCGTTTCATTCTCCTCGCATTCTTTCCAGCGTATTTTTTTCGCGACTCGGCTGCTGAAGCCTTCCGCGTGTGCAAGTTTTTCTCTTTGCGTGTGTGCCTTGACTTATTGGTCTGCTCCTACAACGCGCTCTTTATAGGTTACATAAAATCGACCTAAGGCTCGCTGCGGTAGTAAATATCGATTTATTCCATGACAATAAAGCTTAACATTTTTACGAGCTGTAATTTTCAAACTTCGTGCAATAAAAACCGTCAGCACACGGCATTATTTCGACGAACGAAGCATTACAAATTCATTAGGCGTAATTTTGGAGTTAGGAAATTGGGCCCGAAGTCCCAGGCAGTCCGAGGTTCGAAAAAGCTTCCCCCCGTCTCAAGGGCGCGGGAAGCGGAGCGTCGAAGCGTCGGAGGGGTCCGCGGGCCTCGGCGTACGCGAGTGGCGTACGCGCGGCTCGGAGCGGAGTAGGGGTATTGGGCCCTCCGAGGTCAGGGTACGACCCTGCGAGGAGGAGAGAAGGAGAGCTCGCGCTCGCGCGGTCCCGCTCTCGGACGGTGTGTAGTAGTAGAACCGACCTTGAGTCGCGCATTATGCCCCGTCCTTGTTGGAATTTCTGGGGCTTGCTGGTGTGTGGACCCATCAGCATGACTGCGATCATCCACCGGCCGCGGAGTACGAGGCGAAAAAGAGAGAGAGAGAGAGAGAAAGACAGATTCCTTTCTTCTCTCTCTTTCTCCTTCTCGTTGGTGCAAGCTCATTTTCTTTGTCTTTCTTTGCCTTTTCCACCTCTCCGCCCCCCCTCCTTTCCACGGGCCCTGCAGCAGCACGGCAGCGCAGCTCGCTTCGCTCTTCGTCCCCTCGAGCATCCACGACGCTGCCGCTGTACTCGTAACCCCCGCGCGGGAGAATACTATATATATATATATATATATGTACGCGAAGGGCCTTACTCTCTGTCTTTCTCTCTCCTTCTTGGGCACGTTCTATTCGCGCGGGCTTGAGGAGAGCGAGAGGTAAAAAATATACGGAGTTTCGTTCTCGTTGCGGGACGAGTTTCGCTCGAGAGTAAAACGATAAAGATTTTGAGAAAAAATTCGAAAAATTTTTCCTCGTTCGTGTAACGCCACTTTTATGCCGGCGCAATCAAAATTTAAATTAGATTGATAGGCGTGGAATTTCGGTTAAGTAATTAAAAAAATGTTATGTGCCGTACTATTGTACAGTAGAAATTAAAGCGTTCGAAACATTATTAAAACATTAATCAAACGGGTGCTGGACCAATAATTGACTATGAAATGTTCTATTATCGATCGATAAACAGTTTCATTTCCACCCGGAATGTTAATGTCCTTGTTTTTGAAAAACCTTTTTTGCAATTTCGAGATTGCCAAGTCGTTTACTGCGAAAGAACTAAATTACCATCTCCCTCAGAAAAAAGGCCCTTTCTATTTTTAAAGAAAATTAGTAATAATCACCGCCCTCGCACAAGAATGCCATTAACCGTCTCGTATTTTTCCCACAATCGTCGTTCCAGATCCTCGGGAGCATCGAAAAGCTCTTCTATGCAGCGCAATCATCTTTTTAATAAGGCTCGGCGTCGGCATTCCTCCCTCATTTTCTCACGAGCGCTTGCATATTTTCGCCGGACTCGGCGACGATGCTATCGCGAAAAATAGAGCCTGACGCCGCCGACGCCGCCGCCGCCGCCGCCGCCGCTCGAGGCCGCCTTCGTCCGTTCGTTCGCTCGCGCAGGAAATGTCGGTCAATGCACGCAACCGGCGGAAGAAACGTCAACTGACTGAGCCTAAGCTGGATTTCTCTTCAATAGCATTGTCTTTTAATTGAGCGAGAGTCGCGTGGTAAGGCTCGTGGCTTTTTTATTCTTGCCTAGTTTGGGTAGGGGAGAAATGTTTGTATTTTGTATTTTCGAGTTTGGCTACTTTTCGGCCGCTTTTTAAATAAAACCTTTTCATTCTGTATCGCGAGATTTTTTTTTATTTAAAATACATTGATTCACCTGCGTTTTACGCTTGACTTTATAATTATGCAGAATGAAAATCGATGCTTCTATGCTACAATTAAAATAATAAAAAATCACGACACCTTATCTTAGGCGGATGCCAGAATGACTGGCTAGAGAACACAGCGAACTTTTCGAAACCGTTAGTTATAAGGTCACTATCGCTTCAAGCTACTAAATGTCCCAACCGCTGACGTATCACGCTGTATAAAAAAATAATTAAAAATTCATTTATATGAAACTAATGTTTTATGGCAATAAATTGATTTACTAAAAGTTTGCAGTGGAAAAGTTAGGTAAGAGTTCAATTTTCTACTTTTTAAGCTGCAGGAATTACTCTAAATTTATTTCATTTCAAGAAATAAACTTTCGGAAGAAGTATTTATACAGCCTTTAGAAAATAACGTTTTAATAATTAATTTAATCAATGCTTACATTACAGATGCAAATTGAAAGCTGACGCATTACCAGCAAACACGAGTCGAACTTATCCGCGTAATTATCGTCATTAAAGGCAATTTTGTCAAATATAACTAGAATATTTATAATGCAAAAACCGCTCCTGCTACCAAATCTCTGCGCACATAAATTACGAAAAACACACTCGTGTTTGCATAACCCAACGAGAACGACTTCTCCGAAGACGAAAAAAAGGGCCCAAATATTTATCTCCACGTCGTCCACTATCGAAAAACAACAGCTTTCGAGGCCAGAATCTTCTAGGTTAGAAAAAAATGCAGGAGTTGCAGCAACAGCAAAGACAAAGGGGCAAGGAATACATCCTCGGCGATTTATGCCCTCCCGAGCGCTGAATACCTAACTGATTGCTGAATTCCACGGCGTTCGAAACGGTCCCGAGAGCGTTTTCTCCTAAACTGTATATATACACACAAGATCTCGGCTGCAGCATCTCGTTAAGGTGAGATTCTGCTGTGTGCTGGGGAATTAAGATTTCGATTGTTCCTCGGATAAAAGAGTATTCCTGAGCCTAGGAATGCTGAGGTGACCCGTGACTCTTACAAAGTGGCTGAGCGCTCGACTAATTTGTCAGGGTAGAAGACCGGCTTCCAAGGAAGGGAAAGATCTAGATTTTGAATTGTCTTTTTTTTTTGCTTCAAAGTCAAAGTTTTAAAAGTTATATAACCCGAGATTCGAAGAATGTACGTGGTTTCTAAAGTTAATTATTAGAGGAATGTTGCGTCATTCGTTTTCTGTCAGGTTCTGATATTAAGTTTTCGAGCTTCATCGATCAAAATACGAGTGTCACAAAGAAAACGATTACGGTTTCGAATCTTTTTAATTTCATTGATTGGTTCCTTTTATTCCACCATTAGAGTATTAGAAAGTTATATTAAAAGTTATATGGAATAATTATCTCTGGATGGAAATAATTGTCCATCTATGCTTCTTTATAGTTAATTTACAAAAAAAAAACTCATTGCGAAGGATTTCAATTTTCTTATTCATTGAATCTGCTAAATTGCTTCTTATTCATTTTTTAATGTATTCCATTAGAAAAAAGAAAACATTTAAAATAACAAGACGTCTATTATAAAAGTTGTTATTCAGCTCTCCATTTTTTTTAATTGCAAAAAGTATAAATTGATGTGGTTGAATAAAATAGAATTCAATAAATGTATTATTATTCTCTACGTACCCTTTTCTATTACTTTCTATTTTCTTTAGGCATCTAAAAATTTTAAAAGATATTAAAAGAAACATAAACTAATTTGCAGTCTACGCATCTTTTAGAATCCTCTTTTCCATCTTGCGAATTCTTTTTTTCTGATTTTGTGGATCAAGCTTATTTTGTTTCGGAAAAAAACTAATTGCGGGAAGAATTAAAATAAAAAAGAAGCAGAGAAATTAGCCTGCGTATCGAGGAACACAACAACGAAATGAATAACATCTCTAAAGTAGTAGAAGGAAGAAGTCAGCGCAAGAGAGAAAGATGGAGCTTGATCGGTTCTTTGCGGATGATGAGAGAAAGAGAGAAAGAGGAAGGGGGTATTACGATATGCATACTAGTGAAAGAGAAAAAGTGCATGGAGGGGAGGAGAGAGAAAGAGAGGAAGGTGTACAAACGAACTGAACACGTTCTCTCTCCTACGTAGCGTACAGAGGAAATCTGAGGTACATATATATACAGCGAGTAAAAGAGAGAGAGAGAGAGAGAGAGGTGCATTCTTAAGAGAGAGAAGGAGAACGAGTTCGCAGGGTACACTATCGAAGGCGCAAGCATTCGTGCGCAAGAGAGAGAATACCTGTATACCGCGCATATCCACCTCTTTCTCTCTCTCTCTCTCAACGGCAGTAAAAGAGAGAGAGAGAGAGAGAGAGAGAGAGAGAGAGAGAGAAAGAGAGAGAGAGAGAGGGGGGAGGAACGATGGACGAGAGGAGGGCTGGAATGCAGCCGAGTGAGGAATTCCGGCCCCTCCCGCATATTTATCTGAGCAGCTTGCTCGCTCGCTCTCCCGCGTATCTGTATATATGTATGTGAGTACCTCGAGGGGCCCCGAGAGTGAGGCCCCTTTTATAGTGCGCATGTCCGGTTGGTGGGGGGTGGCTGCGCGCGCCAATGTGTGCGTGCGCCCGCTGTATGCCTAGTGCTGGAATGCCGCGTTGTTTATTTGTTGTTAGGGGGATTCGTAGTTTTCGTGACAGACATGAGACCCCTCACGGGTCTTGCCCTTTCGGGACTACATTCACTCTAGCAGCGGCGTAATGTCTTTCGGAGATTTTGCTAAATTTTTAAAAACTAATGAGACGAAGGTGGTAAGAAAAAATGTTACGTATTTATAGCAAATAGCTGGTAAAGGAGGCTCTCTTTCGTGTCCTTTATGTTAACTTCTAATTAGTATTGGAAATCACATTGATCCTAAAAGATTCGGAAGACTAGCTAGAAGAAAGAAGTTTTAAAAAGCTTTTCCAACCGTTTTCTCCCAATTGTGACTTTATTTAGATGTGGCTGCTCGCGCAAGGTGGAAATTATGCCCATTACTTGCGTTCCGATCCTGACACAGGAAACCAGTCACGAATTCCAGAGGGAAAACGTTCCCTGGGTCCGGAAAAAAAAGGAAGTGGAAGGAGAAGGAGAGAAAACGCGCCAGGTGTAGAGCTGCATAACCAAAGTCAAAGATCTGAAATTTTTGTCCAGTTCTCACCGTGATGAGGTGGTTTGAAGGATGGTTCCGAGACAAATAATTAGTTTCCAATTTCCAAGGAATAACATCCGAGGAATACACCCATCGTGTCCAGTTTCCCATTTTTACGAGTTCTTTTCTTTCGGCTGAAATTCCCTTCTGTCGGATTCCATTATGTTTCCTCATTTCTCTTTAACTCTCTGACCGGTAATGAACTTCCGGAGACGTGAAATGCTTCCTTTATTTGGAGAGGGATGCCTGTATTTCCGGAGTCACAGGTTGAATCATTTACTATAATAGGTTCGCAGTAATTTGATGATTAGTGCAGTGTAGTATGAGAAACGTTGAATAAAATCAAAAGCAGAACAGGTAGATGCCTACTAGTTTTTACATTTCTGGCATTCTAAAATTATCAACGGTTTCCATCTTTTAACCTATCAATTTTAAGACGATTTTTAAGAAATCTACTAATTTAAGTTCAGCCCATTATTATAGATGGAAATCAACATCTTTCCATTCTCTTTCAGAAAAGCACAGCATTTTAAAAATCTTTTTCACTGTGACAAATTACAAAATCCAAATCATCCGAGTCAAAAATGACTTAAGCAGTCATAATTCTTCAACACCGTATAGACGAGCATTATAAATCATTTTACTGGTAAACAGAAGAACAGCTTACATAACTCAAGACTCTTCAAAGCTTCTCTGCAACACTTATGACCTATCCGCAATTCAAACAAAACCTCGAAGAAATCGTTTTCCCGGATGGGCCCCTCGGAACAAAAGAGAGAGGGCCCCAAAAACAAAAAAGCGCCTCTCTCTCCACGCGCGCTCATGAAAAATTCGGAGAATTTCAAAACTTTAAAGCGAAAGATAGACAGACAGATATATAGACTCCGCGCGGCAAGACGTCGAGCGAAAGAAAAAGATGAATCCTTAAAAAAAAAGAGCGACGAACGGGACCCCGCGAGGCTTGCCGGGCCCCGAGAGAAGATTAAAATAATTAAGTTTAGGGTTAGTCCCGAGCCAGAGAAGGAGAGCGCTACCGGGCTCACGTGATCGCCCTGTGGCTACCGAATTCCGTGCGTGATAGTTTTCGAGAGAGAGGGAGAAAGAGGGCCTTACACGCGCTCAGAAAGAGAAAGAGAGAGAGAGAGAGAGAGAGAGAGAGAGAGAGAGAGAGAGAGAGAGAGAGAGAGGGGAGACTAAAAAAAGAACGGACGAACGAACGAACGAACGAAGAGGAGGAGTAGGTAAAAAAACATTGACGAACAGCCGCCGCCGCCGCGCCGCGCCGCCGGCTAAGGCCCGAGGTAGAGGGGAGGCAGGGCCGTCGAAGGTCGCGCGTTGAAGGCCCCAGCCCTTACGCACGTCTCTCTCTCGCACTCTGTGTGCGCGCAGACGCACAAGTGTGTTTGTGCTATACGGAATTCCTGAGTCGCAGGCCCAGTCCTCGCTTGAACCCGCACGCGTGTGCCTTCCCTCCACTTTTCGAGGGCTCCAGAAAATATTTTTGTTATCATTGGGGAGCAGAATTTGATTTTTTAATGGGTACAGCGGTTTGATAATGAAACGTTCTGGGAGTTGTACAGCGCCAAATCTTTAAGTTGACTTTGTATTAAAAATAATATTTTTCAATGTAACTTTTTTACAATCTCGATAATAATTTATGAAAGTTTTGGACCCTCATAAACTTAACTACACACAGAGAAAAATTACTAATATGTAGTCATATTCATTTAATATTAATGACTACATATTAGTAATCATTTCTCTCTATGTTCAAAAAAAGCTGTTGAGAAAATGATGTAACCTTAAAAATTTTTTAAAACTAATACAAAACAAAAAATCAAACCCATAAAATTTACTGTGTTCCTTGAAAACATGTTTTTGCGAATCTTCTAATGTGCTTTTAATTGAGAGATCTAATATAGTTATAAAATCTAAGAATGATGAGATCACCTCTATTTTATACTCCTCCTTTTCGTTTCGAGAAAGTTAATTTTCGAATTACATATTATCCTCAAAGGGGCCCATTGCATCCGAAGACCATTTGACTTCTATGAAAAGGAACGTCTCTCGCATTTAGCCGAGCATCTAAGATAAATTCTAATAACAAAGCGTAGCAAAGGCTGTCCATAAAACTGCACTCATCAAACTTTTTGACCCAAAAAAACAAAGTTAACCGGCAGAGGGCCAGACTAATCATCGTCGAGGCACCGAAAAGAACCACTTGAAAAAAATCGCTCCGTCGGAGTCACCGAGCAGAGTCCTAACGATTTCGCATTTTTTTCTCTCATTGTTTTCTCCTGGCATGAAAGACCATTAAAAGATTGCGGAGTCGACCTTGGACGAAGGTCCTTTTTGGAGATTTCCTTCAAGGAATTCGCTCCGATTCGGCTAGTAGTAATTAACTTTTTAAGCACAAGAAATGCAATAAAATCAGCTTAACTTTTAAGAAGATATTAAGCTTTCTTAGTAGATTTGACTCCACTAACAAGTAGAGTATAACCAACGTATACTTTTAGAAAAATTTCAAAATCCATCGAGTCCCACAATACCTTACTTGATAAATGCAAGAATAAGTAAAGGAATTTTTTTCCGAAATTTTTTCAACGGAAAATCGCATCCATTTCCTCGAAGTTTCTAATTCCTAGCATTGCCGGCGTTGACAGCTCGCTCGGAGTGCGCATGCGCAGGTGGGTGTACAAGGAGCTAAGCTAAGCGCTTGCGGAGAAAAGGAAAGGCCTCTCTCTCTCTCTCTACTCGCGAGGAACGTGCTGTGATGAGATCCGGTTTTTGACCTGCGCCAGGCAGCGCGTACAGAGCCACGGCATCTGCCAGGACGACGCAGGTATGCGCAAGCGCGCGGTCCACGAGAAACGCGCGAAAAGGATTCGATCGTACGATGCCCGACGTTTCTAGATGCTTTTCTCAGTTTCGCTCGGCTTGGCGAATATGAGACGACGGTTTTGGTCGCTCCGTTTTTTAACAATCTTTTGAAACTGTTTCAGCACCATTTTCGTAGCTGTTAAACAATATATTTGAATAAGAGTTTGCGAGCTGCCTCCTGAAATTGAGATGTGCAATGCTTGGCAAAAAGTAACGCGCAGCCGTTGGAATTTTTAAATATTAATTCTTAACTTTTATTAATCCGTTTCTTTTCTCTCTTACCTTTTTCATTCCTAAGTGTCAATTATTTAGCGTATTTATTTCCTCTAGTACTCAGTATGGTAATCGTGGCGGAATTTATTGCTATTTATCTTGAAATTTGTTTATTTTTACCGACTGTTAAATTGACTTGTACATCTAGAACCAATAGCTTTAGGGTGAATTCCTTTATTCGACCTCTAGTGAAGTTCATATTTCTTTCCGCCTTTAATTTATAGCCTATAGACAAATGCAGATGCTAATCCGAACGCAATTTTAAGGAAAGCTTCAAACGCGCTAAAGAAATAGAAAAAATTCAAAGGAACATCTTTAAAAGTTGAAGTTTAAAATATGAGGCTGCAGATTTATTATTTCGAAAAAGTTGATCTCCAATCTAGAAAAGGCAAGCCATCCAGCGAGAGCAAAAAAGGGGCTCCTATCCTCGAGAGTAAAAAAGATAAAAAATCAGTCCGCCTTCCCTATTTCTCTCTGCGGACGTGCGCTCTCGGCAGGTATCCTCTCTCTCTCTCTCTTTCCTCTCCTGTTCTTCTCTTTTTAAATGGACCTGCCGTACACCGGGCTATGTGCTACTGTGTACGCGCGCGCGCGGCTTAGCTGTTTACGCGGTGGCTCTCCGACGTCTCGAAAAGCCCGAACGTTCGATTCTACGGCGAGTGGGGGACTAAAGACAAGATTTTTCAATGGCTTCGGCTGATGAAAACGTGGGAAAATTTTCTTTATTCATTATACGAAATGTCACTTTTTATTCTCTCGCTGGTCTACTTGTGGACTGTAGCGAATTTCGGCCCTTGGGTAGAAGATAATGATTGTAAGCTTACATCATTAGTGCAATTTACAATAAGTAATGCAGTACTGGCAGCAATAATAGAGAGAAAATCCATTGAGCAGTGAAGCGTTCCCTTGCACCCAACGGATGAATAGAAGCGAAATCCTTTGCACCGATCCAAATCTTCCCAAAGTCTCTAAAGTTTCTGATCGCTGCGTATCCCGGGAGCGTGGGAGAAGCGGGAGAATTTCCCGACAGACGGCACGCGAGCTCAGCGAGAAAAAAAGGACTGCACGCTCCCTCCCTCTCTCTTCTTTTCGGCTTCAATGTAATGAAAAGCATTTTCTCTTTCTGCCTCCGCCGGCGTGGTGAATCGGAGGAATTCGATTCTGGAATGCGGTTCTGCTGAAAATGCGCGGCAAAGTTCGCCGGACTTTTCGGAGCAGGTGGCTTTTCATGGGAACTTTTTCTGTTTTCACCAATTTTCTTTCGACGCCCCGCTTTTGGGCAGTGGATTTCTTGGAGAAAAGCGAAATAAATCTTAAGTGAATGGTCTTGTTTACGCAATTTTATGGACCATTTATTCTTTTTTGTATAGTAATTGACACCTGAAATAAATCAAGTGCAAGTGATAAATTTTCTTAATAGAAATTTACCATCAAATGAATGGAAGCATGAAAGTATGGGACGTTCCTTAAAAATGAAATCAAAGAGTAAACCTTTTATTAATAAGGAGGTATATAAATGAATCTTTTTATTGATATTAATACCGCTGATAGAGAGTCCGAGCCGCCGCTAAATTTTTTTCGAATTTTTGTAAAAAATTTAAATTTAAGAAAGTTACTGCTTGTTCAAGTTCCTTTGTAATGTCACGCCGTTGCCGCACATCAAAGGATACCGCCGCGGCTCCGTGACGTCACAAAAATTTCAGACCGCTGTACCTCCTCCAGTTCCGAAGATATCAGAAAAATTCCAAAACTTCACAAAGGAAACGTGGCCCGATCTATTAGGATAAGTATATTAATTAAAAAGCAAATTGCGGACGTTTCTTTTCGTTTATCTCAAAGGAATGCCGCCTGCTTAAAAATCTCACGATGAATTCAAATTATTTTATAAATGAAAGAAGGTAAGATTATGCAAATAGTAATAAATTAATACGACTTTTACAAGTGCATGCACTTGTAAGCCATAATACTGACCCTTCGTTACGTGCTGTATTTTAACATTAATTTATAATTAATATTTGCCAAAGTGTTCATTTCATCATAAACTAAACCCACTGTACAAACTAAAGATCTTAATTTCATTAAGGAAAGCAATTGAAAAGAATATTTTCTCAGCATTCAATTCCCCCGAAATGTATCAATTCGCTCATCGTCGAAAAATGCGTTTCTCCTTACTTACGCCCACATTGCCGGACAAAAAGTCGCGCCGGCCGAATTTTCGGCCTTCTTGGAGCAAGAAAAAAAAGAAGCGAGCGAAAATAAGCCGGGCGAATTAAAAAATAAGAAGATCGAGCGGAGAGGCAAGATAGAGAGAGAGAAGGAATAAGGGCCTTATTTATTTCGAAGAGCGGTATCATGTCCGCGGGCCGGCCGGCCTCTCCTGCGCCGCACTGACGCTCGAGAAAGGAATTTCTCCGGGCCGGACAGCTGCTGCCGTATCTGCCCGGCGCAGCCGGCGAACAAAGAGAGGGAGAGGGCGCTTTTGAAGAAAGACATTCTCGGGACGCACGTGGCCCGGCTATGCACGCGCGACTCTCCCGAGCCCTCTTCGAGCGCGTGTGCTTTCGCTTTTTTACCATCGGGGGTTGTAATTCGAGAGCCCGAAAGCACCTCTCCTCTCTCTGCACAGTCTGGATTTCCGATCTTCGAGGGGGGACTTGAGCCCTTTGGCCAAAATCTCGAGGGAGTCGCTCGGACTGAAGTAATGCACGGCAACGATCGACTTAAAATGAGGGAAGTAAAAACTCTGGCCTCGAGTATTTCAGGTCTTTAGATTAGCCAAGTACTGATTCGCAAATATTTTCAGACATTTTTCTCTCCCATCAGAATTGGAGAAAAAGAATTTTCCATTTGAATGTTGTAATGCAATCATTATTTAATTCAGTAGGAAAAAAAGAAGTTTCAACTCGTCGAGGAGCTCCGCGCTGAATAATACGCAAGATCCTCCACATCGCTTCATGCCGCTTCATACGCATTACGTACAATTGACGGAGCTAATTCGTTTGTTTGTTACGTGAGGAGAAAATAGGGGAAAAGACATGTGTACGCATACATTCGCTGCACGGCGATGAATACTAAAAGCCTATCGGGAGGATGTTTTCCTTTCGACTGCACGAGTCATACGACAGATGGCGCCAGACTTAGCAATACTCAAATAGAAATAGCCGCTCGCCAGTTTGCGTTTCTTTCGACCAATTTCCGTACGTCCGATCGCGTCGGCCGTATTAACGTTTACCCGATATGCGAAAATTTGAATTTTTCGAACGTGCAAAGGAAACGCTTAACGGAGTCACCGGGGAGCCGGTGGCAAACCAGTGAGATTACTCAACGATAGAAGAATTTCCGTTTATGTAATTCTGTAATAAATTATGTAAAAGAATGCGACTTGGAAATTAATAACGAGCCTATTTAATTATAGTCATTTTTTTAGATAATTTTAACGAATAGTTCGAATAAACGCCATTCTGAAAAGGAAATGTTCTTAAACGTAAACAGCATTAAGTCCTGATTAAAAAAGTATTTACCTACAAAAAACTGATTTTTATTCAAGGAACTCCAACGTCTTAAATTACGTTGTTGGACTATAGCGATAAATCCTTGAGATTTTATCTCTGCAGGAACTTTTGAAAATGAAATTTTTACAATATACATTTAAAACCGTATTATAAAAAACTATTCCAACGGAAAATTGAAATAAACATTTGACATTCGAAGAGGAAAATGTTTTAAAAAAAGCGAAATTTTGTCGATCGAAAGCCAGAAATCGGCTATGCTCAACGACGAATTGATCTAGCACCGGCAGTTTTTCGTATACGGACAGAATGAATTCGCGCTCGAGCTCGCAGAACTCGGGAGACCTACTTCGCGAGCGAAAGCCGCGCGCACTCCACTATACACTTCGTGTACGTGTGTGTACGTGCACACGTTCTCGCGGCGGCGCGAGGAAACGTCGAGGAATTTTTGCCGGAAATCGCTGCCGATCGGCTCTCGAGTCTCGCCCTGCATGCATATATACACATCTGCAGAGGCGAGCCAAGTGCAGCTGGGCTGCTCGACTTCCTTGGGCGCCGAGCGAGAGAGAGAGACTGGAATCTTCGCGGTAATTTACGGTTTTATCGTTGGCAGTTATGCGAGTTCTTTCAGCTTCGAATCGACGCGCTTTTTTCCTCTCGACGCGAGCGCTCGCCGTTTTAGAATTACAGAGGTTTATGCGCCCCGATCGTTACACATTGATGCCCGACAGCGAGGGTCGAGCGTTTGCAGCTCCAGAGAGAAAGAGAGCTCTTTCGAGTTTGGCGTTGCTCTGTCCTAATTACAATTTTTCCTCTTATATTGGGCAAGCTGATTGAAAAACGGTTGAATATTCAGCTTACTCGAGCAACTAAAAAGATGGCTTGGAGGTCTCTTCTACCTGAAAAAGCCAGAATTTTCGAAAACTCGAAAGGCGCGGCACACATACGGTAGCAGTCGGGCAGTATAAGCAGCAAGAAAAAAACAAACGTCGCGTTCTGTTTACAAACGCTTAGATAAGAGGCGCCAAATTTCGAAACTCCTCTCGAGCCGGTCAGAAAATCATATTTTAATAAACCGTTTAATATGGATTCCCCCTTGGCGGCTAGCTCATGTTTAATTCAGAGTCGCGGCGGCGCTCTTCGATATATATTTCATTTTCAATGAAAGCATTCCACTATACCGAGAGACGAAGGTCGGGAGAGAGAGAGAGGAGCAACAGGTTCCTCCTCCCGGCCGTCGTCCTACGCTAGGCGCGCGCTCGTCCTATGCGCACCTTCGCGGCTACGTGAGCACCGGCTCCCGCCTCATGGCACTCGATCGCGCTCCGGATGCCCTGATCTCTCTGTCTTTTTAGCCAAGAGGTATCAGGAAAGCGGAGTCGAATTCTGAAGGGAATTGGCGGACTTTGGGTAATTCAGCAGCTTTTTCCTAGTGATTCAGTTTTTAAGCTTTCAGTGCTCTACTAAAATTCCTTTTTCTATTTAGCAGATAGGTTTTAAAGAAATTTTAAGGTTCCTGCCTAAAGTAATTACTTGCGATAGAAAAACAAAGAGATAAGGTGAAAATCGAAGAAAGCTAAAAAATGAGCCAACAAGTAGCTTGTAAAGTCCGCAGAGAAAATAAAAAATCTTCCCCGAAGAAAGACGATCTCTCGGCGGCAGCAGACATCTCTGACCGGCGGGCACTGGCGCCATGCGTGCAGTTACAATTACGATAAACGCCGCGGCTCGGAAGGAGGGGGGGGAGAAAAAGTGCGCTTTTCGCATGCGTTCGATTTCGGAATGAAGCCTAGGAATGCGCCGCGAGAACCGCTCGCGGCCGCATTTCCGAACGTCCCTCCTCCTCCTCCTCCTCCTCCTCCTTTCCCCGCAGGCTTGCCAACTATGCGCGTGCAAGCACACGTACGGATACGCGTTCTGGGAGATTGGATGCAGTTATGCTTTGGCGCGCGGACGTGAGAGCGGCCGATTAATGAAGGCGAGAAAGTTGATTTCAGCTGAGGAGCAAGCTGATTCCAGACTTGCTCTTGCGAGAGGTTAAAAAACCTTTTTCGACTTGGCAAAGAATACTTTGTCCCGTGAAGAATAACGAGCTGGATCAATTTCTGCTTATTATTCCGCGTGCATACATTTGCTACGTTAAAGACTGTATTTCTGGTCGGTCGTTTTTCGCGCAAGGTTAAGAAATCGATTTTACACTTGGCTACTTTTATGATGGAGTAAAAGTTTTAGGGTTTACGAGCACTATTAGCGTTTGTATAAAATGTTTCATGAGAAATTCTACAAATGGGTTCAATAAAATCTAATTGAAACATTTACTCACTCAGTAAGGTGCGTAATTTTTCGCAAATAATTCGCTCTCCTCGACTTACCTAAAACAAAGAAAAAGAAAAATATGTTAAACACTGCAGTCACGGCCTGTTGTTTACAAAGAAAATAAAATAACCTTTTTAAATAATTAATGATTCGAAATGTATTTTAAATTAAAATTGGAATGATTTAGTTCATAAAAGATCCTCAGAATAAAGAACTGACTGACACGATTCAAGATTATATTCTATTTCTTTCCAGAATAGAAGACGCTCCAACATTTCCGACGTTTTGAGATTTTACCGATTTCCAATCAATATAGAAAGTAAGAACAGTTAAGTTTCAATCGCAGCAGTCAATCATCTGCCAAGTAGAAAAATAACTGTCACGTCATTTATAAGGCCAGAGAGCCTATTTCCATTGGATCATAGCGAAGTCAGTCTTTGGGGAGATTTCGTTCTTTAAACTCTAGTGCAAATCGCAGCCGCCCGAAATGTTCCCTCGTAAATATTCTCTTATATAAACAGCAGAGCTGCTTTCGAAAAAATAACGGTTGTACGTTGAAAGGAAGTATTTTTTTGAAACGACGAAAGCTCGCCAAGATTTTCAAAGCTACGCTCGGCAGGATGAAGAAAGGCTTCCCCTCAGCGCCGACACTTATCGCTCGCCGGAGGACGATGGAGTTAGTTGAACTTTCTCGTGCGAACGCACACCTCTCCCGACCTTTGGCGGAAGCCGCTTGGCGCCGGATGCGCCGCTCGCGGGCGTGTACATCGCGCGGGAACGAGCGCGGGGACGAAAAAAGAAGCGGCGGGGGTTAGCCGCTGTTCCCAGGCGAGAGAGCCGAGTGCGCGTTCATAAATAATTATTCTTTCATTTCATTAGTCTCGTGGGGGGCGCAATTGCCCGCTTCCTTCGCCGTTACGTGCCGGCATTCGCCATTTTCCTGCTACAGATTTTTTGCCCAGCCGGTATTTCTAATCGCTCATTATCGGGCCGCCCGATTAGAATAGAGTCTTGGCAGACGCCGTTGATTACTGAAGGGCTTCGCGCGCCACTTTCGCATGATGTAACAGTCTCGATTTTCACCGTTACGATCGAGCATTTCATAAATCTCGCACGAACATCCGTAATACCGCGTACATTTAATAAATTACATGCACTATTTCAATTGTTAATTGAAGAGAAACGGCCGTACGTGATCGCGCCTGCAATTCTGCGTTATCGCAACCTGAATGAAATTAGTTCCTCTTACTTACGCAGGTCGCCTAATCATCGCTTCTTCGTCAGCTTTACTATCTCGGCTTTGTCCGGCTGTTTTCGGTCTAACTTTGCGGATCTTCGCGAGTACTCGTCATTGGTAATGAATTTCTAAGAAATTTTTTTTTAGCTTGGCCTTTATTTTTTCATGATTCATTCGAACGCACTTGCTGATTATATATTATGAATGAAAGACATTTTTTGACGAATTTAAATCTATTAGTAATAATAAACGCTTATTCTCTTATCTCGCGTGAATGACTTTACTACAAGATTCTCAGAATTTTAGTACTAATTTCATTTGCGGTTGTTTTCACTTGGCAATAAAGATAAGACGCTGCTTTAGTTAATTCTGTAAATATCTATTGAACTTGACTGGAGTGGTTTTTCCAATTCAATTCTAAAGAAGACTACACAAAATGAAATCCTTTTTACTTGAACATTTAGGAGTCTCTTGTAGACATATTATTTAAGAGTAAATTATCATGAAAACAAATTATTATTCCCACCTAATTTCCTGGAATAAAGTAAATTGTATCCAGAATCGAACTTGAAGATTCATCGGCCCTTTCGCGGAAAAGCCGCGTTCTTCAGAGTACCAACTCAACCGACAATTCGAAAAGCCCAGCGAAGGCACAATTTCAAAGGCGCAGCAACCCACTTCGCGGCTCTTATAAAACCGCAGAAAATGACGTTCCGATCGGTATCTCACATTCCGGCTTCTTTATCACTCGGAAAGAATCGATACGCAGAGACTGTGGGACTTGTATGCATCCTGTATACCCAGAAAAAAATCCCCAATGATATCGGCAAAAAGCGCGGAGAAAAGTGAAACGAGGAAATGCGGGAGCTGCGCCGAGGCTCGATGGAGAAAATTCAATGGCGGAAATACTTGGGTAGAAATCGATTTTCGCTCCGGAGCATTTTTTAGATCGAATGAGCTTTTGGCGGGAGCCTTATGGGGAATCGATGGAAAAAGCGGGCTTCTTAACGGGAATGGAAAAATAGCACATACACGTTAAAAGGCCATATTTGACTGCACAAATGAGTCGAAACACTGACGCAATACAAAACATACGTCGCATGTCGTCAATATTTAAGTCAATGATGAGCTTAATTAAAAGACGTTATCTCGTGTAAATAAGATTGTCTTACGAGCGCGGCTATTTATTTTTAAATCGACACTGACTCAGTACCTCACGGCGCGCTGCAAGTTTACTAGATCGATAGCCTAGTAACAAAGCCCGTATTATTATTACTTATTTTCTAAATATTGCAGTTTATAGCCGCTGGTAAGGAAACTATAGACAAAGTTGGCATAACAAATCGATTCTTCACGGCTCTGGGTAATATTAGATGTCAATATAGTTCATTGAACTTCTCGGTATAGGCAAACTCTTATTATTTCTATTATAAATTAACGAGAAAAGCGAAGCCCCGAACTCTGCTTATCAGCAAACTTGCGATTCCGAGCGCCTTAATGACTAAAGCTAAGGTATTACAAATTTGCTCGGCGTGACTATCCTCCTCCAGAAACTGCATGATTCACGGAACGAAAGCATTGCTCTCAAAGCTCTCTCTTCCTTGGCTCTTTATCGTTACTTTCCAGCAATCAGACGAAGCTCGAGCCTCGCGCACCGTCGTCGGGGGTGTGCAAACAAAAAGAGAAAAACACAGAGAGAGAGAGGCAGATGCTGATAGGCCTGGAATGCGATACTATTATCGTCGGTGTAGCAACCGATAACTCGCGGGCAGCTGCGCCGTAGATAAACACCGCGAGGGAGAGAGGGTTATAAACACTGAGAGAGAGAGAGAGAGAGAGAGAGAGAGAGGATTCCAGCCGAATCATTTGCGTTTTCTTCCTCTCTTTCTCTCGCCACTATTTTTACCGGGCTTTTTGTGAGACGCGCTTTGCTCTCGAGGGAGGAGATGCTCAGACTGGAATGCCGATCAAGAGATTATTAATAATTAGACTGGCGAGATCTTGCCGGCTTTCTGGGCTGCTTTCAAGCAAAAATAATGGAGTGGAATTTCAAAGAAATTGTATCAGTCGTTCTTTTTATTTAAAATTTATATCTTTCTTAATAATGTTATTTAAAAAATCGTTTGGAAACCATCGCAACTTTAAAAACTTTTTTTCAAGATTTTCCACTTCAACTGCTTGTTAATTACACGCTATTTTGTACTACTTACTTTTTAGCGGAGCTAAAAGCAGTTCTTCAAGTGGCACTTCAAATTCAGAATAAACAATTTAATTTAAAAAATGAAGCGGACTTTCCCATTCTTGTTTTCAACCACGCGAGCATTCCATTAAATTACAAAGTAGATAATCCGATAAAATCACTTGACAAAGAAGCAAATAATGAAATTTTTGCCATGCAATTAACGAGCCGATAAAAGCGTCCATTCATGTTTACAAAAAACAAGTCCCGCGGCCGATTCAAGAGTTTTCTTTTTTACGCAAGAGAGACGAGCAAAATTTATATATAAAAAAATATACGCTACTCTCCGTTGCGGACACCGCATTAAATTCCGGGGATTCATTCGCAAAACAATCGAGATTCCACAATCTCCCGACTGGTTTTCTCTTCTGAATGAAACGGAAAAAATAATTTATGAAGAAACCGGTCAACGCACGTCAAGCGGATCCGCAGTTTTAATCCGAAAGATGGGACGCGATCCGAAAGAGGCTCCCTTTTTCCTCTCCCGAGCAATGATTCACCCGAGAAGAGTCAGATTTCGTAACTTCATTCAGGCATTTATTCGCGCGTGGGCGAAATGCCATTTTTTCGCCTCGAATTCCTCGATCGATTTTTTTTTTTGCTTTTAGATCGATGAAAGGCGATAATCGAGTCGACTGTCAAAATTCAGCCGACTTAAACTGGTTTAAGGCAGTATTTTTTATTGGATTATGTACGCCGCTCGGATGAGGCGCGAGGATTCAATTCTGTTCCTTCATTAAATTACACTTTACTTCTTTGACGCATGTTAAATTTATTTTAAATTGTAGATTCATTTAAAAATAAATTATATTCTTTAGGTTATTTAAAAATTTTCATTAAACTTATCAAAATTATTATGAAAAAAACTTTAATTTTGAGACAAGAAAATTAAGCTCTTTAATGAGTAATTTCATAAGTGATGACATATACAATCTTTTTCTGATATTCATTAATGATTTCCCATACCTATCGCAAAAAGTTTAATCAATCGACTGAGAATGAACAATTTATCTATATACAAGTTAGTTCATCTGTTTTACAAAATAGAACTTTCTTACTTTCTTATCGAACTAATCCGTCTGGAATGAAAGGAAACCTAATCTTTGCTGCAATAAAGGCGACAAGGACAGTGAAACTATTTACCGGGTATTAGCAGTCGATTAGGGACTTTACGAGCTAATCACTCGTCAATGCTCGATACCTTATTTGCGACACAGAAGGATTCTAATGAGTCGCAATGACAATTCAAGTGAAATCGGACAATGACGATTGTTCTTGCGCTCAATGATGGCTTATAGTTTTCGTTGGAATTAGAAGATATACCTATTTTTTAGTCAGATATAAATACTAATTTAGCAAATAGCAAATAGAAGCGAAATAATGTTTTTAGAACAACTATCAAGTCGAAACGTAACGTTCACTAAATATTCTCTTGATTTTTATGAAGCACGAAACAAAGGACGATAAGATTTTCCATACTAAAGCACTAATTTTTATTTGAAATAAATTTAAAACTCTCGACACTCCTTAAAAAGTAATTCCTCAAAAAGTTGGCATCCGCCCGTAATAAAGACATTGTTCACGAAGCGTCCCCCACTGATGTTTACAGAAAGAAAAAAGCATCTGTCGAGAAATAGAAGCTCGCGGGTGGGAGAGATAAACGCGCTTTTTATCGTTCTTATCGCCGTCGTTCTTACGATAACGAGAGAGAGAGGAGAAAAAGGCTGCATTCCGGCTGCGAAGATAAGGCGTGACCTTTCGATGACTTAATCGGTTTTTCCATGCGTGAAAGCACGCGCTGCACGCTCCCGGCTTCTCGTTTTACGCGCGAGCCTTCGCTCGTTTCACTTTCCCCGCCGCGGCGTCTGTGCGCTCGCGCGCATTTTTCCGCTCAGATTAATTGACGAATTCGCGAGAGAGCTCGTTTGATAAAATTCTGTCGGGGACCGCTGAAAACTTGTTTCGCAAACTTGATTAACTGCGAGGAATTTTACATTTAATGCCTGCGAGTCTTCGCTCGGAGTATCGGAATATTTTAACGAATCCAAACATGCTTCAATTTTAATTATTAATTAAGCTTGAAAAAAGTTTACTTTTCGAACAGTCTCTCGAGGCTAAATCATTCGATTTTTCTGAGGATTGCAAATTTGACTAATATTAAATATCGATCAGTGAACTAATATTATTACTCTCCTTAAAGAAGAATTTCATTTCGCATTAACTTAAAGTTTAAATTTACTAAACGGTACTGGAACAAGAATTCGATATGACGCGAAATTCAATTCCTCCCTCGGTCTGAAAAAGAGAAAAAAGCCAGGTTGAAATGCCTTGGCCAGGAGAGGTCCTTCAAAAGGACGGCGGCTCTGGTTGGCTCTCGAACCCTACGTCCCAACCGAAATTCGACCTTAAAGGTCAAAGCCATTACTGCTCGCGCTGCTGACGTCGTAAAAGAAGGCAGAGGGAAGTGGAGTAAAAAGGTATAAATAAAGCGAGGCGTGACCAACGGGAATTTAATATGAAAATTGAGAGCGGGGAAGGTGAGTACAAACACTGGCCGTGCTAAATTACTCGATGATTTTGAAATTTTTTTCTTTAAATTCATATTTTCACTTTACAGTTACAGCTCCTCGAGTTAGACGTCGAGGTTCTCCAGGAATTTCGTTTCGTCGGCTGATTTGATTTTCGAAGAATCTTAATGCATTCTGTCGCAAGAAAATGAGTTTCTCAAGTTTTTTTGTGACGTATACTTTAGGTATTGGAATTTTAAGATTAGATTTGAATTCACTCACCTCAGAAAGTCCAAAATTACAAAAATTATCAAGCCGAGTGCGCTAATCGCCTTCTCTAAAAGAGTAATTCAATCGAAATAAGCGATCTTCTCTCTCAAAAAAGTCTCTCGCAGCTAATGACGAGAAGAAAAAGGCGAATATGCAGAGGGAAAAATATCGAGGGAAAAGTGTCCTCCAAAAATAGTGCGAAGAAAAAGAAAAATATTCGTCGAGGCCGTGCAGCACTTCCTATTTATGTACAACCCTACTGAAAGAGAGAGAGAGAGAGAGAGAGAGAGAGAGAGAGAGAGAGAGAGAGAGAGAACGAATTGCCGATCTCTGAGTGGTCGTTAAAATTGTTCATCTCGTGCCGAAGAAAAAAGAGAGAAGGAGGTATAGGAAGGTGGAATGTGAAAACTCGTGCGGTACGCAGGCTAGGTATTTCCAAACGATTTGGTGCTGCACTTTAACTTCTCCTCTTTCTTCTCTGCTTCTTTTGCCCTCCATTCTTCGGTCTAAGCTTTGTATTTTCCTCTTTTCAGAAGGTTTTTCTGCCTTTTTCAGAAAGTCTACGCGAATATCAAATATTTCCTTAGAAACTCGTGGAATATGATCTACATTTAAATATTATTTTACTATTGTTAATATTGCGATTGTTGAAAAAATCTTTTTTTGAGAAAGACGCTCGAGGTGTTGCAAACTTCAGTTAATATTTTCTCTCTTTGTTTTCACTTGCTGCTTTATCTTTTGACTCCATCCCTTTTTATTTCCTCTTCAAATTACATATCTCTCATTCTCTGAATTTCAATCGTTACATCGTCTTTTACGTCGCGTTTTCTCCTCTCACCGACTCTCGCCCTCTTCCTTTTCCTCTCCTAACGTCATCTATCAAAAGTTTACTACACAACCGCACTGATACGCTGCCGGCTCAAGAATGCTGTCCAGAATTAATAAACCAGCACATTAGCCGGGGCAACAACTACGCCGATACGCTCTCGGTAGCAACATTTCCGTTTTCATCTGACATTTCCCCGCTCGTTTTCGTCCGCGAGAGGCCTCTTCTCTTTTTAAAGCTACATTTCATTCCCCCCTCCCTTTTTTACGCCACATTTCTCTTTCTCCTCTCGGGCTCTCCTCTCTTTTTTCTTTTTATTCTCCTCGCGCTATATTTCTTCCTCTCTCTCTCTCTCTCTCTCTCTCTCTCTCTCCGCGGGCGAAGGGCCCAAGCCTGACTTCCCCCACTCCTGCCCGCAAGCGATGGAGGGGGAAGGAGCGCCGCCGCGGCCTCTGGGAGCCCTACGAGCGTAACTCCAGTAGCCACTACGTCGAAAGGGTGCGTGAGGAGGGGGGGGGGCGGGGGAATCGACCGAGAGAGAGAGAGAGAGAGAGAGAGAGACAGAGAGAGAGAGAGAGAGAGAGAGGGAGAAGGCTGGACGGGAGACATTCCAATCTCCCTCGTGGCAGCGGCGCATTGCCCGTGTGCCAAGTCACCGTGACTGGCTTTAAAGACGGCCCACACTCTCTCTCTCTTTCTCTCGCAAAGATCGTGTCCCATCCACTTGGCGGATAGGAGCTTCTCTCTCTCTCTCTCTCTCTCTCTCTCTCGCTCAAAGGGAGTTTCGAGCAGATAAGTTCGCTCCGTCTCGCTCGGCTGTGGCCCGCGGCTACCGCGATTTCGCTGCCCCGAGGCGCTGCACGCTACGGAGAGCCTGCTGTACGTGGCCGGATCCGCTTTCTGCCTTTTTTTATGCGCTTTGGGCCCTCTGCTAAAAATAAGCGGAATAATGGCGATAATAATAACTCTACTTCTGCATAAGGAAAGAGAGGCACGCTTTTTTATTCTCTTTTATTTATTTATTTATTTATTTTTTGCTTTGTTCGCAGCAGTATTTTTTTGGCCTTGCTGCGAGAATTTATTTCGCCTGATTGGAATTTATGCCGCGCTAAGATTATTTCATCCGAGCTGCAAGAGATGTGGTTTAGAATTTCGATGCCTTTTTTTTGAGGCGAAAAATTTTCTGGAAAATAAGGTTGAGATAATACCGAGGACCTCCGTAGCCACAACTGCAGTAGTTTTGATCAAAGCCGTTAAATATCGATTTATTTGTATATATTAAATTGGAATTTGTGCATGATAAATGTAAGTGCAAACAGGAAGACCATTTTGATCATTTATTATTTGAGTTTTGCCATTATTCAATGACTATAAAGAATCTGTTTATTCCAATCTCTATAGTAAAGCATTACATTATTTATCATTTATTGCAGATATTTCGAAAAATAAAGCTTTTTCATATTTATCGCATCTTGCATTTGGATAATAAGATCGATAAAATTGACCTTTATCAAGTAAGGTTTTAACCTAGCCTTTGAAGCAGTTCGACTTGGAGTTTTAAGTAAATTTTAGCGGCGCAATCATTTCGACGCTGACCCAGAATTATAAAACATTCCTTAATAAAGAATCGAAAAAGCATTACCGAAAATTGCGTTAATAAAACCCGAGGAAAAAAAGGCGCAAAGAATTTCCAGTCGCAAGCCGAGCGCAGCAGCAGCGGCAGCATCGGCCGGGTATTTTTAGCCGTTCGCTGCCAATAAAAAACGCAGCGGCAACAGCCTCCCGGCCCGATGGCCTCTCTGGACTCGATTCGTTATTGGCAGCGTCCAGTTATATTCGGTTACGTTCGCCTGCGGTCGCGCGCGGCGGCTGCGTGCTTCGGCCAAATCGAAGCGTCAAAATCGCCATTTTATACAGAGAGAGGCATGCGACTCTCGCTCTCTCTCCCTCGTTTTAGTCCGTAAAAGATGAGCCTGCCTTGACACGCGGCTCAAATGGAGAGATATTTTCGTATCGTATCGACGCTTTTAAAAGCGGGCAAAGACGTGCCTCTTGGCCTTTTACATATATCAAGCGCATAAAGATGAGACAATGAATGGAATTCCGGAGTGAGCGAGGCGTTTGTGATGGAGGACGCAGCTTGAAAAATCGTTGAACTTGCCTTACCTTGCGCGAATCATTTTTCGTTTGCAAACGAGATCGTTAAATGGAAGTTTTGTGCAACTTTAGAATAATTACGTTATGAACCTTTGACTTACTGCATTTAAAATCTTTATGACAGAGTAAAAACGTCAAATATTTACTTGAGCGGAAGAACGAAGGAATACGTTAAAGCCAAGGATGCACGCGAGGGCAGCGTTAATTTCCGAGCGCCGGAATGAGAATTAATTGGGCATTTTATTGACGAAAAGTTTACCGAGCGCTCGAAGCTACAGCGATCGGGCCAATAAAGATATTTCACGGAGATAATGCAGCAATTACGACCACGCGAAGCTCAGAGAGAGAGAGAGAGAGAGAGAGAGAGAGCGGTCCACACAGCTGAATTCCTCGCGTTCGGTATGAAATTTCACACCGCGCGCGCGGCGCGTACTTGCACCTAATTTCGCGGGGCAAAACGACTCGAATGAATACTCATTAGCGATGTGCGCCTTGAAATTAACCGTATATTCCGAATCGACGGGGGAATCGCCGGCTTAATGAACGCGAGAGGAGGCTATTTTTGGGAGTAAGTGTTTAACTTGTTGCGAGCCGCGGCGAAAATGTGCGCTCGCCGCTACCGAACCGTTATTGTGATTTATTGCGACACCGATGCGCTCGCCTGTGAAATTTAATATAATTACGGAGAGATTCATATTCGTCATTTTACGGCAAGCTAAATGCGAATGTCTGCGAAATGCTCCTCAAAGTTGAGTTAGTTTTCTAGTACTTTAGAAAAAGGTCGCTTACATTACCGACCACCGCTAAAATTCAACAGGAAAAATCAACATTCCTTTTTTCTTACACAATTGCGTTCTCACTACTTGAATAATTCCCCCGCCATCAGCCCGCAACGCTTCCCCGTAAGTGACAAGACTCTCGCAGGTCGCAAATCGCACCTAATAAGGCGTCTTTGGGGTTCCCCGTATAATTAGCCAAGTCGCTAAGCGCTCGCTCATTAACGCCTGGCGATCGCGTCGATGACGAGTCGTTGCGTCGATGGAACCATTCCAAGATCGATATCTCGTCGTCGTTCGGCTCTAATGCGCTTTGCGTGTTTCCACGCGCCGCTCGACCAAACACCTGTCGACCGGCCTCAAACCGAAGAGCTTCCGAGGCTATTTCGAGCGGCGACCCTCTTTTCAGATGCTCCTTTTCGCGGGCACCGCCGCGAGCTTCTGGAGAGTTTGGGAATCGAGCTTTTCGAAGGTTTCTTCGGTTTCAATCGGCATTTCTTTGCGTCTTTTTTCAATATAAATAAATTTCAAATTCATTTCATTTAAACGAGAAATAAAATCGAGAAATTATTAAATGCTTATTAGCCAGATAGCTTTTTGGCCGATTTAAAAAAGCTCGTCCCGCGAACCCTTTGCAATAACCCAAAAGCACAACAAGACCCACCTCGGCTCGGTCCAGGGGCAGATAGGCTTTATCAAGATAGAGCAGCGAGCGGAGAGGGCATGAGCGACCGGAGGCAAGAACGCGGCTCTCTCGCGGAGCAAAAATAAACGGGCAATTAACATTCCGCTCTCATCTATCTCTATCTCGGTCCCCCTCGCCGAAGCTCTATCTCTATCTGCAAAGCCGCCGCGAGCGGTCGCGAGCCAATAAGCCCAAGCGCGAGCTATCTCAAAAATGTCAGCGTCGAGCCAAACATTGCGGCTGAGCTCGAAATTCAAGGAATTCTTGGCCCCCGAGTAGGCGTCATTTTTTTAGACTGCTGCGCGAGGACTTGCGTGCTTTTCGAGAAATCAATGTTTACTTTTGACCGTCGAGCAAGCTTGAAAAGCAACTGCGTTATGCACTTTTAACTTTCAATTTTCCATTCCCTCTTATATATTATAATTGCAGAAATGTTCCCGCACAATATCAAGCGACCCGTAACAACATCTAAAACTCGTATCAACACCAGCTGTAAGATCCCGGCGATTATTCATGAAAGTTGCAAAAGTCGCTCGCTCTATAATCGACGTCTGTTGGGAAATATTTATTTAGCTGATTTTATTCCAATTATTAGTCCGCTCCGTCGACTGTCGTCGTATTTCAAGATTATCATTATCGGGGAAATTCTTCCGCCCTGATCGAATCCGAGGAGGCTCTCTCTCCGACATCCTCGACCGAATAAATCAACGCCTCGGCGTCGGATTCGACGTAATATCGCTTTTCTTATGTACGAATCGCGAGTCGCCGAGGAATTGGGCAATTCGATCGTACGTCGGCAGTTTTGCAATGATATTTATAGGGGCACTGCTGAGTGATTGTGAGGAGAGTTTTCAGGAAAGAGGCGATCAAATGTTCTGATTGACTGGCGGATCCATGAACTGCGGATGGAGCTGTTGCTCGCCGTCGTTTCACGTCGTTTACTTCAGAATTGAATATTTTGATACTAACGCAGGCATTATTCAATGATTAAAGTAAGCACAGGAAGGGAATATTGAAAAAAGGCAAAAGTTCAAAACATTGCAATTGATGAAATGATATCTAAGAAAAAATGAAAAATACCTAGCCAAAGGCAATGTAAAGCCCGCTCCTCCCGCAGCAAGCAGTCGAAACGCGTTGGATCTATCCTCTCGGCGCAGCATCTCCGGGGGCCGGGAGTCGCCGGCCCTGAAGTGGGGGACAGCGGCCGCTGCCGCGGGGAGGGGGGAGGACCATTTGCATTGGAATGTAACCCCTCGCGCTCCTCTCGCGCGCGGCGCAGCTCGTGCTGCAGCGTAGCCGGCCGTGCATTTTTCTCTCCGGCCGGACGAAGCAACGCCGCCGAGTTTGTTTACGTTCCGCTGCAGCTACGACGAAAATTCCGAGGGAAAGCGGCCGGGAAAAACGGAGGAGAGCGCTCGTTGCAAAATGTGGAAACAGATGCATTTATTGAAATTTAATTTTGCTACTAAATTGCTTTTAACCAAGTATCCGACGTTTATGTAATGCTTTGCGGCCGACAAATGTTTCGCGAAAACGACGCAGATCTGTTCGATCGAAGCAATTTTCCGAGCGTATCCTGAAGGATTGTCTTTGCAACGTCTTTCGAAACTGATGCAATTTAAAGGCTGAAATAAGCAGCCGCGCCGAGTCGAGCACTCGATCGGCCGGTGAATCTCGGGGACTCGCAGCTGGTGGTAGCCGATCGTCATCGCGCCACAGATCGCTACGTGACCGGAATGCGTTTCGACGGCCCTCCCTTTAAAACGCGATCGAAATCTGCGCGCACCCGCCTTTGACCGGAAGTCAAGCCGATTTCCCACGGCGAGCCGAGCCTCGTGTGCATTCCTTTCGGTTCTTCCTTCGGCGAGCTCGGCTGGATTGATGAGGCGGCAGCTGAAATTTCGGGCTTTGTTTGGAAAGCAAGCTTACAGTTGCCGCTTAGCTTTTCGAGTTTTGCTTTATGATTTTAATTTGTTTCTTAATTTCCTTTTTTCAACGCGAGTTTAATGAGCGTTGTTTTATTTGCATTTGAGTGCTTTGTAATATCGATAATTCGACTAATAATTATTAAGTTATATAGCTGATACTTTTTTTACTTTACGAAACTCAGTAGTATTAAACTGGCTTATAAAATACCGATCAAAAAGAATTTATCCTTTGGAGTTGATAAAATTCTTCCACTTTATTCCCCTTTTATAGATTTCACTTCATACGAACAGATCCTAAAAGTTATCGTGGGAATGACTCGTTATAACTACTTCAAGATCACTCTTAAAAAATACTTTGCAAGTATTTCTGCGCGAATGATCAAATAAGTGCTTAATGTCGATTCCGCAGAAAAAGATAAGAGTTTTCACATTCAAATTCTAGATATAAATTTTACTAACCTATCCAGAAAAACCACATCTCGAATCTTGTTCGAAAACGTACACTTTGATAACCGTTTCTGTTTCAATGTTCCTTGCAGCTTTTCCACCGGACCGCGGTTAAAAAATTTTAAATTACGCACTTCTACAAAGAAAAAAAAGTGGATTCGAAAAGCCGATAAAACGTAGTCGCGCATCTAAGCAGTTATAAATCAGCGATCTTTAATTATGCAGCTGAAAATCGCCCAACAAGAGCACATTGGCGCGTAAATCATCGGAACGTTGATACAAGGCGTTTTTCCGAAAAAAAAGGAGGCGCGCACAGTTCAAATTCAATTATTGTGCATGATTAACGAGCTTGTCGTGCTCGCGAGATTGCCGTCGTAAATCAAGTAGGCTTATTTTTCGATTAAACTTTTAACGCGGAATCGCGGAGATTCCTTTTTGCTATACCTCTCGATCTAGTTTACGTCCATCTGCCGCTCGATATTTTCGAATGTAAATTGCGGCTCCGCGAATAAGAGCGGCCTGCCGACATAAAATCAAAGTCGCCTTGATTTACGCTGATGCGAGGATATTTGTATTTATGGCCGCTGATTTACGGACAAAAATTGACACAAGTTGCTCTCTGTCTCGCTTCCTCGCCTACGATCGTTTACTTCATTCCGGAGTCGCTTTTTTTTAGCAAAACTTATATCGACAGGGATGTTGCAACTTTTCTTTCTAAAGTTATTTATTTTTTGCAAAGTTTCGCATTGCTTGCTGGCTCTGATTTATCTGCAGTACTTTTCAGTTAATCATTATTATAAAAAGTAAGCGGTTCTGAAATAAACGTACAATTTTGTTTCAACTACACTAAATTAAGAGCTACAAGTCCCGATGGAAAAGTACTTGTCAAAATGCGCTTATCTCCCTGCAACGTTCAAGTTTCTTGAAATATATAGGCCACTATTGGCGCGCCAGGTGATCCTCTCCCGAGAAGCAAGAGCATTTTCACGGCGGCAAAAGAGAAGAAGTGAGAAAGGCGGCGGAAAAAATTCCAGCCCCGGAGATGGCGAAGTAACTAGTTGGGGGGCTTGCGGAGTCGCATATTTTTCGGAACGAGATCGCAGAATCGGCAAAAGCGATCGGCTTTTGCGAAACGCCGTGCGCCGCCGGTATGAAAGTATTTATTTACATAATGCGAGTAAAACGCGCGCGCGAGCCGAGTTATTCGTTATGTATGCATACGTGCGGGCTTTTGCAAAAGTGCGCGCGCCGGATATTGAGAAAGTTTAAGAGCAGAGCGAACTCTTTAATTTTCGGCGCAAGGAAGCCCTCTTGCCGCTTTACTTTTCTTCTTCTTTGCTTTGCATTGAATTAAGGCGGGAGACACCTGCGCGGGTCTGGCTTTCGGCGGTTCGGCGAACAATCAAATCTCGATTATTCGAGAGTTTTTTTTAAGAGTGAGAAAATATTATATAACAGAAAATTTTGAATTTCTTTACGTAAATAAATGCACAATAAAACAAGCAGGACGAAGAAAGAAGAATAAACAAAAGTCCACATTTATTAAAGGCTTCGTTTTCTTTGTCTCCCGCGAATCCTCGTTCTTTCTCGGCCGGCTCGCGCTCACGCTTACGCCACACTCTTCTTTACATTTGTGCTCGAGAGATCGACGTCGACGCCCACCACGTGGCAGGAAGTGGACATTAAAATCGAATTTACAGAGGCTCTTAGGACTCGAATTTTCGAATTCCTCGGGCCTTTTACGCGTACTTTTGTTAAGCTCGCTACGAAAGCCAGAGGAGAGAAAGAGTGTTGAAAACCGAGGTATGTCTCCAATCAAACTCCCTACAATGCGTCCTGTTTTTCTGAATTTGGATCGACGCGTGAAAATTATTGTAGAAGGATCTTCGGCGTTGTAACGAAAGACAAAACAAGCAAGGCTGACTAATTAAATTTAAAAATCTTTTTTATTTTTTTCCAAAAACATAAGAGCTCGCGGGCGACGGCTGTTTGGCTTCAGCTCGAAGTAGCTTGGTGTTCCTCGAGGCTGTCAGACCCGCGGCGAGATTTGTCTCGAGAAATCTTTGTAAATTTGTATTTCAGGAAAATGCCCATTTCTTTTGTTTTGGCCTTTCCTTTTGCTCGTCATCGTCGAAAACTTCTTTGAAGGCGGCGGCCCGGCAGCGCTTCACTTTTATTTTTGGTATATCGCTGCGCTCGAAAGGATTTATAAAATAAAGAACATTATCACGTCGTATTTTGAGTATTATCATTTTCCACCGCCCTATCCTCAACAAAGAGAAAGAGAGAAAAAAAGGAATCGTCTCTTTTAGATTAGATAAAATTAATGCAAATGCAATGCCGCGACGCTCTTTTTGTTTTCTCTGCGTAGCGAGGGAATATTGCGCTGTTCGAATAAGAGGTGTATTATGTGAATGGAACGATTTGACTTTAAAAATTATCGTTTGTTTAGACACTTCGAATTTCTGCTATAATAAAGATTACATTATACAATGTGGCTACAAAAGTAATCTAAAATATATAAATCACAGACAATTATAGTTTTTGTAAAAAGTAAAACAAAAACAAAAAGATTTATATACTTTGTTCGAGATTTCTGTTGGTCAGCAAGTAACTTATTACAGTTTGTAGTTATTTAATCAATGCAGTTATTGCAGCATTTATTGTGCTACTTTGTTTAAATCTTAAAAATACAAATAATCTATATTATACAAGACAATATTAAAAACGTGTTTCGAAAGTAAAGACACGATTAGAGAATAAGGAAAACGTCAATTTTAAATTGCCGGCAAAGTAGCTTGCAAAATAGAAAGTTCACGAATTTACATAAATTAACATTGAAAACGCAGCGTTCATATATTAAATCGACTCAATACAACGCAAAACTATTAAAGCTTTTAAATTCTATTCACATGCTAAGCCAACACTAATACCAACCTGCCAAATCCTCCCGAACCTAGTCAATTAATCGATTTCGCACAAAGTTCAAGACACCTCGGACTTGGATTTCTAATCCCGGCGTTCGAGGTGTACTAATTAATTTCTAACCAAGTTTTTGCACTTCTAAATTGAAGCCGCTTTATAACGTTATAATTTTATTGGTACTCTGATACAAATTCATCGTCAAAAGGCAACGTTGAATAAATTTAAAAGAAAATTCCTTTCTCTCTTTAAAAAAAAAGGCAAACAACAATCGACGCATGAATTATCCTTATCAAGCAGAACCCCCGTCAAAGTTCAAGGCATCGAAAAGTCGGCTCCTCCTTTTAGCCTTTCAAATTTTTCAATAAATTCAAGGTGAAGCCTGCATGCGCCGCTCACCTCGCGCGAGAAATCCGTGGGAAGTCGCTCGTCGAGCCAACTCCAGGAGCGGTCTATACACGTGCGCCTACGTGGGTGTGAGGCGGTTTCTTGAGAGCTTTGCGCGCTAGAATGCGGCCCGAGCCGCAAAAATTCACGGGTAAGGTGGATTTTCGAGGTAATGATGAGAAAATAGCCGAGGCGCCGAGCTCGCCATTTTTTCAGCTCTTTTCGGATTAATTACGGGCTGAAGATGCTAAACGTTGTGTAATGGGGAAAAGAAACTTTTCTTAGGTAACTCGTTTTTTTTCCGATGTTTTGGATAAAGTAGATTAAAGCTGGTAATTACGTCTATCTAATTTAGCAATTGCGAGACATCTGGGGTCGTAAGAATAGCTATTATACATTTTAGAAGAATTTTTTGCATGTAAGTATTTGAAAAAGGGACGTAAGTGAAAAGTAATTAGTAAAGGCAATTAAAGTAAGAATGAGAATACACGCCCTTTGAATTATAGATTTTAATCTAGCATTGGCAAGAATTTTTTAGAGGAAACAATGAGTCTCATTCTATGCAATTTGATCTTTCACACCTCTGTTTCGAAAACAATTTTATAGCTTTTCTGCAACGTGGGTTCCTATTTACATATGAACGGGAACAGCTGCTTACCTCCGCATTCAAAGGCATTCTTTAAATTTAATACTATAAAAATGGAAAAGTAAATTGATTTTCTTTAGAATATTACCATCACATTGTCATGGTCATTCTTACTTGCTTTTCAGTAAAATTGAAAGCTATCAAAAGGACTTAAAATTTCTACATTATTAAACATTGTGTTGTGCAAACACATTCCGTTCCGAGATCTTTAAAAAAATTCTACTCCTGCGAAAACACTTAAACACTTAATTTACAGAATCATACTGGGACTATCCTCTGCCAAAGTAAGCATAGAGAGCAAAAATGTTCGTTCAATAGCAAAACAGGCACACATGACGAGTCTCGGCATCGATTAGCAGGCGACATTTCGTCGCTCACGACGGAGGCTTACTTGCGGCGTGTTTTGTACCGCTGCACCTTCCGCGAATGAGACGCGGCGCAGCTCGATTCTCACGTAGTGGTCCCATCGTGACCCGGAGGAAACTGCGTTCGCTCGTTTTTAGACGCGGCTCAAGCTGTGGGAAATCGTATCGCGAGCTGTTTAGCCGATGACGGATTTATCTCGGCTTTTGCTATTTATTGCTCGAGCTTTCTTTGCTGATTACGGGGCCTTTTCTCGCACAATTAATGCGCTAAGATGTGCTGAGTAATTAGTTTTGTCTTGGGAAACTATAGTCTGTAAATTACTAAATAAATAGTGCCTGGAGGCGTGGAATGGTAATTATGCTGCTTCAGAATAACAATATAATTTGCTCTTGTGATAATATTACGAACATTCTTAAAATTGATTGAAAATACTTATGAATGAAGATTTTATTGAATTCAAAGTCATTAACAAAGAGGCAATTTTTCAAGACAGTTTTTCAAAGTAAATTTAGTCCCGGAAATATGAACAAGATTTATAAGAGCCCAAAAAAATTTCAAGTATTTCACAGAACCTGGAAACATGTAAAAACTATCCTAAATCCGCAGATATATTGATTCTTAAATGCTTCCTCGAAGCGCTAAAAAACTAAAGCCCCGATATAATAACATTAATTTACACTTTTGTCCCATAAAACTAAACCTCAGCTGCTGGCGATAAATCAAACACATAATTCGGTATTGAAATGCCATTAAAGTAGAAAAATTAATAATCCATTCATTGATTTCCAATTTAAAGGCCATTTTCTACCACAGCGTTTCTTTTCACCATTGACGACGTAAGCTCGAACGCGTGCCGATCAAATCAATAACCCCGTCCTCGAAATGGCGATTATCATAAACTTGGGATATAAAACAATGTTGTCCAAAAAGTATTCTAATCTTGACAAATGTTGAACGCTTTCTTGTTAAAGTGCCAAAAAGTAGAAAAATATTGATTAGATTTAAATAGTCTTTGAATAGAAAAAAACGCTAACAGGAATTATTCAAGTACTACTAATGATTGCAACTAAAATAAATACCAAAATGCCGAAATTTCTAAATACTTGGCAAGTAAAATATTTTGCCCATCTAAGCCTTTATTTAACGCGCAAAGCATTACTTCTCAAGTATTCGCATTCCTCCGCCCGCTCCGGTCGAAAAAAGGACAGTCAGTCAGGCAGAGCCTAAACCGAAAAAAGAGCTGGAGGAAGCAGGAGCCGGAGATTATACACGTTGCAGCGTTTCGGCTACCGGCTTTCGGCTCGCTAAGTGAATCCGCAATCGCTTTATAATGCAGCCGATGATAAATTACATCGCACGTAATCTTTCTCGGGCTCTCCCTCCTTTGTGCCGAGCCGCCGGTAAATATTCGCCTCCTCTCTCCTTCTTTTGGCGCGAAAAAATGCAGTGTCTCCGAGAGGCGAGAAGAGGGACTGGCGTTTTCAATTTGCGAAAACGGCCGGAACTAATCGCAGGTGAAATGAACTTGTTCTATGGACGCGTCTTTGTGACTTTGTAAGAGAATTAGTGAAGAGGGTTTGAAAGATTTCGAAACTTTGAAGTGAGTCTCAGAAATTGTTGCCGATTGATTGCTGACAGCTGTTGTACATCTTGCATCTACCTTTTTATGACTTTTTATCAATTGCTATTATTTTACTTTACAATAATATTTTTTAAAAAAGCAATAGGTCTGAGGTACTATAAATTTCAATTTGAATTCGCTATTACAAATCAGCACGTAATCAAAGCAATACATTCATAAAACAAGCTATTTTCAATAATAAATCGATATTCCAACTGGCATCAAAACAGCAGTTCGATTTGTAATTACGTACTCAAGAGCGCCGTATATTCGCGATAGCATCTTATAAATAAGAATTGCGCTGGGAAAATGGTAATTTTCGATTGTTAGCGGCGCTTTCCCAAGTGTCACTTCCATCATTCTTAATTCCCCGAGACTCGGAATTAACGCTTTGAATAATGGAAAAAATCTGACTCAAAGAGAGACTCACCTCGAGTGCGTCCTGTGCGGTTTGCAGATACTCGCGCAGCATGGCTTCCTGAATGGCGCGCCATTCTTGCCTAGGATCCTCGAGCTGTGTCGTTTCTGAAAGCATTTTTAAATCGTTTATTGCCTGATCGCCAACGTACTTGACAATGCACACGCCGGTAAATCAGACTTCGCGATTCTATTCAAATTAATGTGCCGTAAAGTCTGTTATTTAATGACAGAGTGTTGGGCTGAGGTCGTTTCTTCGACGTCTGAATTAACGAAACCGATTGAATTGTCGTTTAAGTATGTTTTTTTACTGAAATTATGACAATACTATAATTGAGATTCTATTAACGAATGTTTTCAAAGTAAGACGTCAAATGTTAATCGACGAATTTCATCAAAGGACAACCGTAGAAATATTACTCTGCCTCATTGGAAAAATTGAAAGAGTTTTAATTTTAAACGCTTGTAACCATACGCAGAAAAAAAGCCGAAAGACTGATCCGTCAAAAGGAAAATGCCCGCAGAAAAGGCTCGGAGCGCTCGGGCGCGTCGAGAGCGCAAAAAAGGAAAGCGAGGCGCGGGAGGAAAAACAAGAGCACGATCTTAGCATATCGTGTACTTACGGTTAACATGATTGATGTAGTAAGCGCCCACGTGCTTGTCGTAGGCCTCCTCCCAACCGAGTGGAAGCTCGTTGCCAATGCAGTCCGCGAACGTCTGGGGCTTGGTAAATCTGCAACGGAACGCACCTTTCATATACACCTGTTCTCGTTGGGGAGAAAAGAGAGCCCATCGAGCCTCTCTCCTCGCCGATGATCGATTGTCGCCGATTTACATTTACAGAGGAGGATCGTTTACTCGGGCTTTTGCAAGTATTTCAACACGAGAGGCTTTTTTGGGGATTTGCATTTTTCATTTAATACCATTTACTTTATCTGAATTAATGAGAAGCTTTTGTCAAACTGTGTTTAATATTTATTTTTGAGCCGTAAAATTTCAAAGTTCAAAACTGTTTTTCTCTTGAAAAATTCTTTACTCGTCATACGAAATATTGTATGTAAACTGAATGTATTTTATATTTAATGGGCAACATTACTCAGAGACGTTAAGAAAAGTATTACACGAATGTACTAACAATAATTAATCGGTACGTCTTCAGCATTCAATTAGTCTACTTACATACGAAATCGCAATGCGCATTAATCTTCAATATTTATTCAGCGAGGTACAAGCCAGGAAGCCCCTTTTTACAAATAATTAATGTGACTTTGTTGAAATTTCCAATCTACCAGCAAGTGTCTTCGACGTATCCTCGATGTAAGCATTGAAAAAGGGACGAAGAGAAAGAGAATAACCGAAAGTGAAAGTCAAGTTTTTTTCGAAGAAACAATGAGCCCCGTTGTGCAAAGAAAAGAGTGCGCGGGAAATATTCAAGGAATCAAGGTGACGATTTTTTTAAAGAGGCAATCGGGTCCTTGAGTTGTCGGATCATTATTATAATGTAAGTAATGTTTTACCCAAGTGCGTATTTCTCGACTCTACTTGTTGCTATTTTTTCGCGCTGCGTGCTGCATCAGTTTTCGTACGGCCAATTAATTGTCTTTTTTAAGTTCAATGAAAGGGCTTTTCTTAAGAATTTGTTTGTTCAATCAATGAAGAGCTCTTATTTGAGAGAATAATACCTAACTTTACTAACTTTATTGCGTAATAAAAATCAATTGTCTGAAAAACAACATTCTATCTTCACCGTCCTATTAAATCTTCAAAGATACTACTCTCAGGCAATCGCGAAAAGTCATCCCGCCGAAAACACGAAGAAAAAACTAGCGATAACCCATCTTGCGAAATTCGCAGACCTGAAAAAAGTACACAACTCCGGAGAGCGCAAAAGAGAAAGAATGCGAGGTTGCCGGCTCGTCGTTTCCGGGCGAATCCTCCTGCGTTTATATGCGGACGACGCGTTCCGGAAATTCCGGCCGTGCAGCGCAGATAACGCGAAGCTCGCATTTTTTCAAGCGGCGATAACTCCCGAGCCCTGCAAACCTTCCCTCTGCTTTTCGAGCGAATTCCCGGGGTTTGAAGAGTCGCCCGGAGGCACTGATTTATTGGGATGGGAATTAGAGGTTGGATTTTTTCTGTCCTCCTGATGAGTTTCGAGGAGATTAGATTACGACGGCGGTGCGTGTGGATGGAAAGGTGGTTTATTTACGTGTTTTGTTGTAATTATAAAGCAGAAATACTCAAGATCGGTCTGCTTCTTATCGCTGAATTTATCCGAGTCTTTTGCAGCTGATTTTACGTCGGATAAAATCTTTCGCTTCGAAGTTCTTTTCTAAATATACACGGAGAAAATAATTTTAGAAGATTTACAAATATTTCCAGAAATTTTAGTAGAAAGTTTGGTAATTTGGTAACAGACTAGAAAACTGAGCACTTTTATGAGATTTTCCGTAATTTTATCCGCTGTCAATCCGGAGGACCAAGTTCCCGATTAGAAATTTTGATAGATGCCTCACGAGGGTCTCCTGTAGGTTGCCAAAACTCCGATCTGACCCTCCTGAGGCAACCACGCGAGACCCCAACAAGGAGTGTAACGCTTGCCTCCTTAACATTCAGAATGCTATAGAGTGCTATGGTTGCTGTGTCTGTGCCTCATGAGGCCCTTTACAGGTCATGATTTTAGGTTAGAATAAATTGAAACTTGTAAACATAATTAACAAATAGGCATTTCTTTATTTTAGTAATACTCACGTTTTGTAATAACACTTAATAAGAATAAAATGTTCTTTAATTTAGTTTTAAGTTTTAGTTTTTAAGCTCAAGCAAGTTTATCTGAAATTGTCCTGTTACTAGTACACATTGGAAGTTTATATGGAATTTACGAATTCTGATTGTCTGGACCTCTTATGGGTCAAAGATGGCAGCCGTATATTTGGCACGCCCCTCGGCGGTCACGTGAGATAAGCGTTACACTCCTGCTATGGGCCTTTTGAGACAACCTGGCAAGGGCCGCGGAGAGGTGCTATGGCCTACCTCATTTTATTTTTAATCGGGCTGTTGTGTAAAATTTTCAAAACTCTCAGTCTGTTATCAAATTACTATACTTTCTCGTAAATTTTCAGGAAATATTTGTAAAAATTAAGGAAATTTTTCCTCCATGTACCCAAAAATCAGTCTAGAATACTTCGTCAACAAGTCCATCAGGCAACACTCCCTGCCCCTCGGCAAAAAATCAATTCCTTATTTTCTATTAAAAATCAAGGCTAATAACTCGAAAGGCAGCAGCAGCAGGCAGGCAGACAAAAAGTCCAAGTCTCGGAGAATGCCAATTGGACGACTGACGCAGCGGAATTCCGAAATAATTGCACGTTATGACGCTCCCGAAATGTGTTCGCGCGGCGACGGCGGCCCACGTGTTTGCGCCAGAGCCGAACCGTTAAACACTCGAATCGATCGCGGCCGAAAGAAATTCTTAATCGTTCCCTGGATACGTCATTACGTGAAACGTCAATACCCGGTCCGCGCTGATGAAGACGATTTTTGACGACTTTTTCTTTCTCTTTTGGGAGGAGTAACGACCTTAAAGTCCAGTTTTAGGCTGGAGAATATATACGCTATGCCTTCGCTCGATTGTTACATTTTAAATGATAAGCGTCTTTTGTGTTTTAAGAATCTGTTTATTTTTTACGATACACTTACTTTCGAGTAAAACCTTTCCACGTTAAAATTTGCAAGAGTCTAAGAAATTATTATACGCTTCCCAAGTCCAAATTACTATCTTCAAGGCAACCTACATTTACCTGCTCTCTCTCTCTCTCTCTCCAGCCTCTTACCCATTCTCCAAAATCTCTCCCCCGTTCATAAAAGAATCTTCCCATCTCGAGCCTGGAAAACTGTTTGCGGCACCGCAATTAAAAAAAACAAGACCGTCTAATTTTTTAATCGTCGCGTAAGTCATCAGCATTGCCATTAGAGCCCTCCGCGCAATTACACGCTTTTCAGTTGAAAACAAAGAGAGCGGATCCTCGGAGACTCGCCACACGCTCGGCGCAGACGCAATAATCTCCCGGGAGTAGAAAAAAGAATTATTCCGGCGCGCGCTCGAGAGAAATTCTTGCGCGGACGCGACCGCGTTAATGACCGACCACTTGCGATTCTATGCTGCGCAAGTATTCGGTTTGCGTTGAAGGCGCGGAGTGTGATTTGGGTGGGAGTTTTTTGTCTTGGTAATGAATGCTTTTAGAGATGTTTTCGAGTAATTTGGACGACCGTCGGATGCAAAAAACGATTGCTCTTACTAGAATTTGATATGGATGTAAAAAACGTATTCGTACTTATGTAAAAAGCTCGTTTGTTTATTTATTAAAAATGCAAATTTGTTTAAATTTATAATTTATTATAATTACTACACTATTGTTTAAATTAATAAATGTTATTTAATTTGTATGCCGATAGAGCCCTATTTTGTTGATGTTTAGTGGGAGAGCGCAGAAATTGAAAATAATGTTTTGAGCGCAATGAGAGTTTGTAATTCGACGAGTAAATTGTAAAAGTTTTGTTTACGAGCGCCGCTCGAAAAGGGCGAGCGGGAGAACAAAGAGAGTACGTACATTTCAATTTGAATAAATTTGAATTTAGAATTTGAAATAGCTGTCCCCTCAATGTTTTTCCTGTGTGCACGACAGGGCTCAAAACACCCTGATCGTGGCCTCGAAGCCAAGTGTGCTCAGGTGAATGTATTTCGGTGCTCGGCTCCATATAAAAGGACTCTTTTCGCGCTCTAAAGCTCTCCTAGCGAGCGCACCTTATCTATGAATATTGAAAAAATATATGAGGCTCCAGCCAGACCAGTGTGTTTCAATTCAACTTCCTTCATATCCTCTATAATGCTTGTGCAGGAAAATAGAGTCGAATTGAAGACTATAGTAATTTTTGTTATTTTCGACTTGGAATCAAATTAAACGCCTGCATTACATTATCAACGAACCGATCGGCGGGAATCGAGCCATCTTGCAAATCTCGATCCTACAACCTTCTAATTGAATCAGAAAAGGACGGAAACGGAAGAGCCGAAGCTCCTCGAAGCTCTCCATCAGGCTGTGTGCGTTTTCGGTAGCCGCGCGATATCTCTCTCGGGGACACTAATTATCGTCCTGCGAGAGCGAGCTCGCCTTGGCATTCCGACACGCATCGAAATCTCCTGCGGCGCGAGCCAGAGTCCGCGCCCCTCTCCCCCTGCAGCGATGGCCAGCGCGCGTGGCTGCTGTACAGTCTCAGATCGAATCTCGTCGGCTGTGCTGGAGCTTTTTTTCATCTCTGCGACTAGAGAGACTCGGTTTTTATCGAGTGAATTGCAAAAATAGTATATTACGCTATAAGGGCAGAAATTTGAAATCCCTGCACTGCGAGACATGATCGTGCATTTCAGGGCTTTCAACTTTTTGTCCGTGTAGCGTATACTATTTTTCTTTATAGCCAGTCGAAAGTCCGTTTACATATTCACTGCTAACTATTATTAAAAACAATTCAACCTCCTTCCAACTGACAGACCGCTGATTTTGATCTTTCTTCTGCCCGACATTTCTCGTTGGGGGCAGGCATCGCAACCCAGAAAAATAAGTAAGAGAGAGGAGAGAGACAGAGAAAAATACACCAAAACTAATTTTAATAAATGAGATACAGGTGATGCGCTCCGTAGTCTAGGAGCCGATTCACCTTGAGGACGCTGTCTGACGGCACTTGCTCTCGACGATCACGTCTAGATAGGGCGTTCCGTAGCTTTCGGGGTCTAGGTGTTGAATAAGCTTGAGGTGGTTATCTCCAAGGACCATGACTTAATTTAACTACCTTCGTCCGGTTGAGGCGAGCCGTAGGTTTGGCGCGCCTTATTTCATATTTCTACTCAACTTAATTAAAGTATTATCCGATCTGGAGCTAAGACGGCGGTACATTATAATCTAAATATAATTATTATAACATAAATTAAAAAAATAGCTCCAGTGGTAAAGAGCTTGCCTAGAAAGAACAAGGGTCTGGGTTCGAATCCAGCTTCGGGAATTTTTTGTTTTATCATTTTATTTATGGCCAAAAAAAAATTTTTTTCAAAATCATCGATGACCTGGTACTTGGTGTAAATATAACAAAATATGTACATATATTTTGGTGTATATATACATAGTAGCTATGAGGTTACGTACGCTTTCGCTGTTACAGAGAGCGTAAAAAAAAAACAAAAGAACAGTGCAGAAAGTCTTGGATTTGGAAATCGGTGCGGGATATACGTAATTTCGACCAAGGTATAAAGAAAATGTATATTAATCGAAACCGTATGAGTAAATAAGCGTGATTGAAAAAACAAATATTTACTCGCGAATTCGTTTCTCCGGCTGTCGGAGAAATTAAAAGTCAGCAGCAGCCAATCGCGAGTCCGGGCCCAGCATAAACAAACAAATCAGCAGTTCTCGCTCCTGAAGCTTTGCATATCCTTGAACAACCCCGTCATCCTCGCGTCGATGGCGTGCCACTTTCCAATTTCGTCCTCCCCTCTTGTCGCGCGACGGCTATTAGGGGCACGAAGCGGCGGTTTGATTTTTCAGTGGCGGGGCCAGCGTCGCAAATTACGGGGTATTGTGACAGTCGCGAGGAGGAATATACGCCGAGGCAAGCCGATTACGATGCACATTTCGGTGGCTCCTCGGAATGCGGTTCGGCCCTTTTTGTCGCTCGCTCGCGCCTTTTTTCCTCGCTCGTTTGTCTTATTTTTTATTTGCTGGTCCTCGGGCGGCTGTTTTTGCCGAGCGAGCGAGAAACTTGTTTTCTGGAGGCTTCTCGGTATGGTAAATATTTCGGCGTAAATTTTAACGGATTAACGAAATTATCGGTTACCGTGTGACTGAAAATATTTTAATTGAGTTTATCTAGATTTTTGTGCGACGTTGGAAGATTCGATTTACTCCGAAAAGAATAAACTTTGTTCATAAAGAGATCAGAGAGAAACAATTTCACGTGCTCAATTATATTTCCCAAGGGAATACAAGATCGTTTGCAAAAAAAATGACACTAGAAACCGGGCGGCGGAGCCTGGCGCCAGGCCTCCGGTAGCGAGCCGTCGACTTTAAAAAAGCCGACGCGTAATGCCATCGGGCTTGCTTTCCTTAGGCTAGTTTTCACTTTCACCGCCGGGCGCGAATTCCTCGGCGTTTCTTCCAGGGCGGAGGTCGGAGAGCGCGCGAGAGAGCGTGTGTGTGTGCATGCACTTGAAAGCCGTTGCGAAAGCGCGAGTTTCCTGCCGCATGAGAAATGCGAGGGAGTTACGTAAACGAGAGAGCCCGATGAGGTTCGCTCCTCGAATTTGAGGATTTAGGGCTGATGGGTCCAAGTCCTTTCATTTTTTTTCGTTTCTAATATTAATAATGCATAACCGTTTGATTTTAATAAAAAATGATTTAGCAACGAGAATTCAAAATATTCAATATTATGCTCGCGCAACCTAGACACGTAATCGTTCATATTTCATAAGTGACTGATATTTGCCTTGGAAAAATCTGCTTATACCATACATATGTAATATACAAGTCAGATATTCGTTTCCGTTGCACAATTCTATCTCTCTACTCGTACCATTCGGCGAAAGCAGCAACTTTAGCTAAAAACGCACTAAAACTCGGGAGCCCAACGCGCATTATCGCTTTATCCAAACATTTCGGCAAAATACACAGAGCGAATTGTCTCCTCCGATAAACGAGCTCGTATACAGCCGAAAACTGCAGACTCCCGTTAGGCTCATCCAGAGCCACCCACAGTGACACGCGCTCGTGCCCGAAAGCCGATAAGGTGCGCGCGGGGAGCCAAAGGCCAGCGGATCGAGGCCTCGGAACGGTAAACGATGTCGCGAGCGTTCGCCAAAGCTACGCCGAATGCAAATCTGAGGATTAAGCTACCGAGGATCGTTCTTTGCATTCTTCTGTGCTGCAATGGAGCTTTTTGGATGGAACAGCGTTCTTTTTCGAAAACGATGCGTTTAATTCTTTTAATGAGACTGAAAACTCAAAGGACGTAACGAGATAAGCTTCTGCACGAGAAGTCTATTCTATTCCCGAGTACAAAGCGGAGGTAGCTAGACAATATAATGCGGTATCGCTAATATACCGTAAAGGAACAACGTCGTTCCTAGAGTCGTGAGCGCATTCTTTCATACGCAGACAAATAATCCCCTGTTACGAATTAAATCCGAGGAGAATCTTTGCTCGTTTAATTAAACTAAATTTTTATCACGATAGTGCTGAAAGCTTAGTGCAAACATTGGCAACAGTTTCTCCACTTCGTAATTTATATTAGTAGTATAAACGAATAAAAAGAGAAGAAACGAAGATTTCCAAGCTGCCTTGCAATTCGTCGAATCGCCAAGCAATGACAAAGACCCAATGATCCCGAGAAGCGCTCCCGGAAGAGAGAAGAGGCAGCTCGAGAGGCATATAAAAATAAGTTGTCCGGTGAATAATTGCAGAGGAGCATTCACGGTCTAGAGCAAATAATGGCACACTCGCCCTTGGCCTTAGGCAGGCACAGCTAGCCAGCGTGCCGCACGAGGGAAGAGCTCCCGTGCGATATACGATACATGTGTATTAGTTGGGCAGGAATTTCGAGGCCCGGGACTGTTTCGATCACTTTGGGAGGATCGAGAGTTAGATTGTTAATGGTGCTATGGGAATTATCGAATCGATAAGGCAGTCGGCGAAAAAGAGCGCGAGGTGAACAACACTATACTGCGGAGGGCGCATCTGCTCGACACAAATATAGCGTCGGAAGAGCGCGCGCGCGCGCTTTGGCGGCTGCGACCGCGACAAATCAAACGCTGAATGCGCGCGCCGCGGTATGCCAAGGTCGCGCCGCGCACGAAACTTATACACGCGAGGCAGCCGAGCAGCTCGTCGCGGAGAGGAACGACACTTGTCTGCTTTCCCGACGCTATTTTTTCGCCGCTCTTATCTGCTCTTTTAATCTTCGTCGCGGGCGAGAGACGGAGCTTTTCGTAATTGAGCCGAGGAGTGATTTACTAAGGAGCAGATGGGGAGAGAGGATTGTAGGATTGATGCTCGGATGATAGCAGGTTCATTGCTGCGGAATAACCTCGCCGAAGCGCTGAGATACTGAATTAGATCGTAAAAAACTTTAGGAATTTAAATCAATTGCTTTTTATTTTAATGTCTCCTTTGGAGTGTGAGAATTTACAGTTTTCTTTTAACAATTTTCTGTAGTTGGAATTTTTCTTTGATAGATTAGTTATTTAACTTTAATTGCTATTCTTATTAATTAAGAAATTCTTCTAAATTTAGATAATGCAGTACGTACGCAACTTAATTACAAGTAAATTCAGATAAATCCATGCACCATTTTTTTGCCGTTAAATTATTCAAATTGCTGTCTCTCGAATTATTTTGAGAAAAAAAATTGTCTTCGCATAAGTGCAGGTTATCCCAAGAAAAGGCAATGCTAACGCGTCGGAACGTGTGATACACATGAATCATTTTAATGGATTCCGCAAAGTAATTAGATTGCCATGTGTTAAAATGAACGTGATTTTAGTTTTATCCGAAACAAATTTTAATTCTAAAAAAAGCATTTAAATGCAGAAAAGCAAGATAATTCAAAACGGGGGAGACCATTGCGATTCAAGGACTCGTAATATACATACTAGAAAAAGAAAATTATTTTTACGCCGTTTTTATAGCTTCGTAACCTTTTCGTAATTTCGACGTAATCTCTCCTGAAAATAACTGTATTTACAAGCTGCGACATGTCATTTTTCTATTATTCTTTTAAAGTTTCAAGAACTCGACAATAAATCTTCCTACAATTGCGAGCATCTTTCTTCAATTGCTAAAAGAACAAACTGTCGAAGTAGCCAGAAGCAAGCTGCTGCTTTTCGAAATAAACGACAATGTAATCTCTTCCAAGACGTTACATTTATCACTCGGCAATCCCGGCTAATTAATAACCAAAGATAACCCGATAACGAGCTCCTCTAATTTAAAATGACTCCGCGGCTTCTAAATTTAAGCCGCGCGCGCATTCCTGGCCAATGAAAAGTTAAAATTCTCACTCATCAGCGGGTATTTCGGTCCGCACCTGACACGCACAAAAGGCAAACTACGTCAGGCGATTTTTCCGAGAGCAGAAGAGATTCCCGGCGTGCCAGCAGCGTGCCTGCGCAGTTCGCCGCGGCGGTGTGCGTCATCGTGACAGAGGTGGTAGAAAATACGCGCGAGTTCGTAAATATTCGAAAGCCGAGAACGTCAGGTCATCGTCTCTTTGCGCCGTGATGCTGCTGGCCGCTGATGCCAATTGACGTTTGAGATGCTAGAGTTGCAGCCTTTCTTTTGGCGACCGGAGGAGATTTCATCTCTGGTGGAGACGTTAACAGCATTTTTCAGGATTCTAAGGAATTTCGATTAAATTTTTAAGCAGAATTAGAAAGAACGGTTCGAATGTTGAGCAATGCAAACTAGAGCCAAACAATTCTTTCTCTGTTGGTAGAGCTCTTATAAAATATTAATGAAGGAGACGCAGAATCATCGGGACAAGATCGTCATTCATCACTAGAAGCTTTTCTTGCTTCAATGTTAAAAGTCTTTCATTCGTAAGATTTTTCTATCATTTTTTGAAAGTTTAAATAGTGAGTTTAATCAGTCGATAAACATCCAGAAACATTCCGTCCGCAGTCTAATACGGCAAGCATCGTATATAAGCTAGTTTTTATGTATTATTTTGCAATAAAAATGCTTTTCGATACTATAAAAAGTATATAATACACATTAATTGTAAATAAGTTTTAAATTAGGTTAGCAAAAGAAGGTTCTTATTAGATCTGCCTCTCTTTATCAAGCAGCAACACATAAAAACCCGAAGCCGAAACACTAAATCGATAATACGTCACACGCGAGAATCTTTTTCACTATTGCAGCGAATTTCTACACGCAAAGCATCTCGGCTCTCTCTGGCAATGCCATCCGAATTTCCACCGAAATAACGCAAGAGTTCTTCGAGGAATCTCTCGCATTCTTGCATACCTGCCCAGCATCCCGAAATTGCGCAATTCCTGCGTGCGAACGCAACAATATCTCTCCTCGTCGCGATAGACGTTACACACGTTGCGCAACGGCGACGACGCCGAGCGCGAGCTTTTTTCGAAGAGGTTCGCGGCCGGATTTCTAAAAAGCCGAAAAACTGCCTGCATCATGGAGCGATCCGCAGCTGGAGAACGCGTCACTTCACGCGCGCGAAGGCTCGTCTCCCGCGATCTTGGCAGGCTGCCGACTGTATTCGCTCGGATTTACGACAACTACTAGTCCCTCGGGACTTATTTTCGTCCCGAAAAGCCTGGAAAGAGAATTGCGACAGCTGCGCTCGCGGAATGCCGGTCGATCGGCTGTGTCTTTACTACTCCAAATGCGCGGAGAACGCGGGAGTTTAATTGAAGGCGTTGCCGAAATAAGAGAAAGGATTTGCGGCGATGCCGTTTAAAGGAATATACGTGTCCTGGCGTTTTTTTATGAGAATGTCTTCCGAGGAATGTCTTTAACTTCCAAATGTTTTCTAATAACGCATTTTCTCGTTGAATTACGTTAATAATAAAGTAAAATCAATAAAGGTGATTATAGTTTATTATATTTTTAAATGGCTAAAACTGTCTGCTCTGAAAAGACATATTTGAATGAACAAATTATACCGTTTAGAAAAGTTTTATTTTTAAGTAGATCCCATTTGAGTAGATTGAGTAAAAAGCACGACCGGTTTTTACCAACTATTTTAAGTAATATTTAGCTGAAAACTAGTTCCGATTTCCAAGGCACAAGAGGGGCTTGCCGTAATTAAAACAGTATCTCGCATTCCTAAAAAAGTATATACATTATCCAAACCGAGACGAATCGTAAAATAATCACTTTTCTTTTTCCGCGGGCCGCATTTTTCCGCTCGCCAATAAAACCGCGAAATTCCTCTCTCGCAGCTTGAGCTGCGATTAAAAAGAGAGTCAGACTACGCGGGCCCCGATTTTTACTCGCCGGCAATAAGAAGCCGAGAGGCAGAAAAATGAGGTGGAGTAAAATCCCATTAGACTCCGCATCTCTTATGCAAAGCTCGTAAATACCGAGTCCGCGAGCAAGTTTTACGAGCGCGAATCAATGAAGAACGCCGGTGAACGTAAATTACCGTACGCGAGCCTGCTTTTTTTTCTTCTCCCGGCTTCTTTCGCCGCTGCAAGCTGCAATCCGCGGCAGCAGCAGCAGCTGCTTCTGTGCGCGGTCTTCCAACTGGTGATTGAATAAAAAGTATGATTTACAATTAATGCTAAAAAACGCCGAGCTACCGATTTCAGGGAGCGATGACAAGAATTTGCAGCCTTTCGAAATGCTACTGTCTTGCTTTTTAATGCCCGCTAATGCTTCACTTGAGAATCCTGCCTTTAGAGTGTTTTGGGAAATGCTAATAATGAATAGTATTTGCAAAATTTACAATTAATCTAAGAACTTTTAATCGAGCACCATTCGTACTTGGAGCAATCGTCGAACGCCGCGCGATCGATCCATCATCGTCGCAAACGCAGCATTTTCTCTAATCACACGAATTACGGCTCGCTGGCAATCTTTGGCCTCGGATCCTCGACGACAACCGGCAGCAGTAACCAAGGCCGATGCACTTACGGGGCGTAATAAATCGAAATAAATAAAACAAAGAGAAAAAGAAAAAAAAGGCGTCGCGTTAAAAAACGCTCGAATGTCGATCGAATTTTCGGTTCGCGCGCGGCGCGGCGCCGTGAAACGAGAAACTCAGGGACGCTCGTAAAACCGGCGCGACCTTTTGATTCCTGGCGCGAGGGGGAATATGTACGTACGCGGCGCACGTGTCCTCGTTCATTGCGCGAGCGTGCAAACATGACCCTACATTCCGAGAGCGTGACGTAGCCACCCGCTACGTGGCAAGGCGATCCTGCAAGCGCTAGAGCCTGTTTCTGTTTCTCTCTCTCTCTCTCTCTCTCTCTCTCTCTCTCTCTCTCCGCGGGCTTTGTTTACATTCGAGCGAGAGATAAGCTTTCAGGGCTTTTTCCGTTTTCGGCAACTCGGGCTCTTGATACGATTTCTATATAGTCGCTCGATATTTATGGAAACTCCTTTTTTTAAGAGACTAATTCTAATTGGAGCGGCGAGTATAAATATTTATTTTCAATAACGATTCAATCGCTGATTGAGGTAAATTGTTGAAATTACTTTGTAATTTTTAATATTTATTCATGCTTCGAGCATTATTAACGAGTATTAAAAGTGTAATTTATGTTTATATAACAGTACGATTTGAAGGCTGTTTTGAATATGTTTCAAAAATGAAACTTGATATACGATTCATCTTGCAGAAATTTAATTCTCAGCGTTCTACACCGTATCAAAGTAATACTCTTGGAAGATGAATTATTTGCCGCAAGAATTAAACATCTCTTAAAACAACAGAGAGATTACAATTACGCGCCTGTCGAGCAGAGAAAAAAATGATGCGTGCATGCAAATACTATCGATCGCGCAGTAATTTATACTTTATCCAACTTCTTGAGGTTTCTCTCAACAAGTTACATATTTGTGTTATAAACACGTTAACTTTTCCCTCTGCCCTGGTACTGATAAGAAACCTTATGCAGTTTTTGACTAATAAATAGCCAGAAATGCGATTTCTAGTTTAGTTTTGGCTAGTCGCTAGCTAAGCAATGCGCATTTTTGTCACGCTCTTGAAGCAGAATATGGCTGCTTTCTATTCAATTTTCAATATTAAATAAATTAATAAATAAAGGAAGAAATTAATAAATAAATGAATGAATGAATAAATTAATAAATATGTTTTTTTATTTAAAAACAATACAAAAACATAGTTTAAAAAGTTAAAAAATTAGTTTTTAAGAGGTTAGGGTACCAACAGTGGGTAACCTGTAGCCTTCAGCACTGCCGCACTGCTCACTAACAAATGCTTAGCCAGAAGTTAGAACATATAAATCTAATGATTAGCTTAAAAAAAATTAGGTGATGCTTAACATTTTAACCAGCAGGATTGCTTTATTTTCTTCCAGGGTACTGATATTACAATATTTGAATTGGAAAAAATGTGTTAGTTGTAGTTATTTGTAAGGAAAAGACGATGCATGATTCATGGGTTTTTTTTGGCGGGGGGGGTTCTTGAATTTATGCTTTGAGAAGGAAAGTCAAAACCTCGTGAATCCAAATAAGCAAATAAGATATTTAAACGTCAGCATGTTTCAAAACTAACCTCTATTTATTTTTCTCCTCCCGTTTAATCTAACTTTGTAATTTCACTCGTAAGCAGTTCGAGATCCCTTTGTTTAAAAATGACCATCTTCTAAATCGAGAGGACTCTATATTTAGCCTTATCTGTCCGTACTGACCTCCTCCAAAGAGCCGGCCGGCGATCCTGCGTCATCAAAAATTTCCGCGTACTTTGAGCGCAGAATCAGCGACACGTGCCCTAATAACCGACTCTTATCTACTGAATTCCCGGTTTATTGTTACAGCGAAGCTTTTGAAAGAGATATACGGCCGTTTGGCCACGCGTCGGAAGCGCGACGTAAAAATGCGAGTATTCGAAAACAGAGCGATGAGTTCTCTGTAAAGGAGATCGTTGCAGCAACGTATTTCTAGTATCATAGTCCCCTTTCGATTTTTTAGCCGTTTTATTAAACTTGTCAATTGCAGCTTGCAAATTTTTAATTAACCATATGTGTTTTAATACTTGCAATTGGTTGTTTTGGATTGCAGGATTTCAGGACTTGTGATTAAAAGCAGTGAGTAATTTTACCTGTAACAGAAAAAAATGAAAAATCTATTAGTTTAGATCTAATACTATTGCAATCAATTGGCTATCATCCCGAAGCATTTGGAACTTTGAATTTTCGAAAAGCAAAACTATCAGAAACGAACATCGAAGCGATAAAAATCCAGCGTTTGCAAGAAGGTTAAGAACAGAGAGGGCCGGAGCTCGGAACGCGTTTCTAAATTGATGGCTAGCATCGAGCCATTACATCACGGTGACGCCGTTGTCGGGCAATGCTTATAACCGGGATTTTTTGCTGCAGTCGCTGAGCGATTCGCTATCAAAGGCGAAACGCCAGGCGAGTCGACATTCCTCCCCGCGGATGCAGAGAGATACAGGGATAGTTTATTCCTGAGAGACGCGGTGTACGGCCGCGGCTACTGTTTTCCGAGCCCGAGGAGGGGGAGGCAAGCCTTTTTTACGGCGTTTCGCAGCGAGGCCTTTGAACTGCAGCCGTCGCTAATGAATCAAGCCCGCGGCGTCGCAACTCGGCTCATTCTTGCCGAGCTCAATCGAGCCGCGGCACTTTCGCACGCTTAGCAATTCCTCAAAATTCAATTATCCAGCTTTGGCTGAAAGCTTACTCTGACTTGTGGGCTTTACCTAGTTAGTTTTTTATTTAACGTATTTTTATATAACGCAAATAGTGGAAGGGTTTGCAGAATATTGGAATATATCTCGATCGCACGCATTGAAATCCCATGTAAACTTTTTGTTTTGGTGGGAAAGAGAGCAGATTGAAAACGACAACGCACGCAAATCATCACTGACCTTCTACACAGAAAAAAAGCATAGCTTACGCGGCGATAAATTTTCAAGGCTTTTATACATACGTATACGACGGATAGGGAAATGGTCTTTGCGCGTCGGGAACGGCACCGGAATGCGAGTGAAACCCTGGCATTCCGAGCACTCGCATTGTGTTTCGTTCCGCGCCGCTGTGTTCGCCTTTTCGCGGAAAAACGATGACTTGTCGTGCGCTCGCAGGCGGCTGCTGCTCCATTATGCGCCGCCTTTTTCTTCTTTACACTAACGCTCGGACGCGAAATTGAGAGGAATTTAACACGTTCGAGATCGATCATCGAAATGGAATAGAAACTAAAATTCGCTCGGAAATACTGATTTTGGAATTTTTTATATATTGAGTTGAAAAAAGTTTTATTATTGAAATCGATATTTCTGACTAGGAACTGGCTAATTTTCTATGAGAGGCTTTACGTTTAGGCCATAAAAATTCAAGAAACATTTGAACAAGGGATTAACGGGGAAAAAGACTATGTCAGCTTTCCGTAAAAGTACGAAAAAAGTTGTAATACGATGTAAATAAATGCTGAATAAAGAAACTGGTTTACGTCCCACGTTTTATCAGCCTTTATGATCTGCCAAATACGGCACATTTTTTCAGAATGACCGATCTCGAATCTTCCGATTTCTCATCGTTTCTTAGATACGAACTATAAAGGCACCAATTAAGGCAAGGCGTTGGATGAAGATGAAGGTGATACGTTTATCATCAATGGAGGTCAAGGAATCGAAAAAAATTACACGCACACACTCCGGCATAAATCACTCACGCAAGAATGCAATAATGGACGTAATTTTCAATATACAATTGCTTATAAAATTAAATTATAGAAAAAAAAAAAAACAATTCATCTCCCGTATTATTCAATTAGCTTTCCGAACATTGTTGCATTATTATTCATAAATTCTCCCAGCACTGAAACGTGCCATTCATAAAATTGGAATTTCCACCTAACTCGGAGATGCTTTAATGCGGTATGCGTTAAGTTCATCTCGGTTACGGTGATTCCGCTTTCCACCATCGTTAATTTGGATATGTCATCAAAACATTGGCTCATCTGAATTTTGATACGTACGGTCTCTCTCAATAGCTATTCGAATATTTCTAAGTATTATTTTAATTAACTTATATTACGCGAGATTTAATTTAATTGAATTTAGTAATGTTATGCAATAGAATTTTTCTGCAATTTCTTTAATGTTTCATTCAGTTGTTCGAAAGCACGAGTGGCTTGAATATGTTAAATGTAAAATGTTGCTGTAATTATAGAGCAAAAATCTATTTAGTAAACTTCCTACTTTCATTATATTGATTTATAATTTACTAAAATCAAATTTGAATATTTAAAATATATTTTTGCAATCGCATTAAACTCCTCGAAAAGTGGTAAATGAAAGTAATCTAATATGAAAAAGTCGATGTAACATCTAAAGCGCAAAAGGCACTTGGCGCGCAAAAATTTCTCGAGCGGCGTCGAGAGAGAGAGAGAGAGAGAGAGAGAGAGAGAGAGAGAGACGCTTAATTACCCGAGGGAAAAATTCCAAGAAAACTCCCGTTTGGCGTAGAAAGAAACAAAGAGAAGCGTATACGCGTGTACACCTTTTACCTCCGCATTCTCGGTTATACATCGCGCGTATATACACTGAGAGAAAGAGAGAGAGAGAGAGAGAGAGAGACAGAGACGCAGACTCCACGAAAAGTCAGCAACGTTTTCTTGGAACTCGCGAGAAGAGATAAATGTATACGCTGTCGGATAGTTTCTCGAGAGAGAGAGAGAGAGAGAGAGAGAGCTGTTTTGTTGAGATCAGTGTTTTTTACTCTCCCGATCGCCGCCTCAATTAATTGCTTTAATTAATCGACAACTGTTTTTTCTGCATTAATCCCATTAGCGCCCTGATCCCATTTCAAAACGCATCGAATAGCACGAGAATTTGAATTCTATGTCTCGTAACTGTACTTTGATCTATACGGGAACTGATTTACAGTTTCAAAGAGCCTCGAGATCTGGCTAAATTTGTAGATATGCATTTTATACGATGCAGTGAAATCTCTTGGCTTTCCATAATTTCCATAATTACTGCTTATTGACAAACAAAGGAACTTTTCAATTACGTTAAATGCTTCTTGCTATAAATTTTCTATTTACCGTAATTCCAATTGGGAGCAATGCTTTTGAATTTAATAAAAAAAATAATCCACGAATGAAACTGCGAGTGAGATTTTTTATTTGCTCGCGAGGAATTCCAGGAGTATCTCTAATGGAGCTCATTTTGTCATAACAAGATTGTGCATTACGTGACAGCGCCCGATTTGCATAAAACTGGAAACTTTTCTAATTACATAACGTTGTTTTCTACAAGTAGTTTTTAGGCAAACGCCAAGATTTATGTAAAAACAATATTACCGGCGAGCAAGCGGCTGTTTGTCAAATTAAATATTAGCATGCGAAAAATATACTCGCCTTAACTTTCAACTACTTATTCAAATATTATATTGATATATGCAGTTTTCAGGCTAAAATCTACTTTCTAAGCTAAAATTAGTAAATAAAAATATGAGAGACGCTTTGGTATATGCAAATGAGGTCGAGGTGGAATTTTTGACGTCATTAAAAATTTCTTGGAATATAAATATATTCCGAGGATGCGGACGCTAAATGCGCGATGCATAAATGAAACAAATTCCATCGCTTGTTTTCACACAGTTTAGAAGCGTAAAACGATTTACGCATGCAGGTTATGCTTTCACGCGTTCGAACTTTACGTAAATAATCACGTAAATAATGACGTAAATAACGACGTAAAAAGCTTTCCTGCATGACCTTTTCTGCTGCGGGGATTGCTTAAAATAGTTGAAAGGTTTTTCTCGAAATTCAAAATAAAGCTTTTCCAACAGTAAATGAAAAGTAATCCACTAAGTTTGTATGTTGAGGATCAGAGTGCTAAAACTCGACAAATGTAGCACACCTCCAGCTCGCGAACCCCGAAGCTGCATGAAATCTCTTCCCAAACGTCGTCAATTGATCGGATTAACAATAGCCGATGGGCTTTTTGCTCCCGCTTGAGTTACTTAGTCCAAAGACCGTTAGCGAGCGACGTACGGTTATTTTTACCGGCCGGGGAATTTTCCACGTGCGCGGGGAATGCAAAAAAGGTTGCTGCCGCGCGCGTACACGAAGCACGCGGACGAAGCCAAGCATAAAAGGACCCCAAGCCGTGCGGAAGGAGCCGCCGTCGATTGTGGGTCAGTAGTCGCGGAATGGACGTGCTCGCTCACTGTGCCGAAAAGTGCTGCCGTGCATCGCGAGATATATCCGTCCTTGTCCCCTGAGGCGCTTTTTTGGCTAATCGGATCTGTGGACCAAGTGGCAAGGTCTTTTGCTCTAGTAACGTGCCTATTTATGTGCTGGGGTAAGTGCGACTGGACTGGATGGTGAAATGGAAATTTTCATGGTGCAATCCGTGCTTCAAGTCAATTCAACTAATCGACAATGGTCACTTTTACAATATTTCGATCATTAGAAATTCCAATTAGGATTGGATAATTGATACATCCACTAGTAAAACTCACTAATTCTCCGTCAAGCAGATACTTTCTCGCAAAATGAAGCTATGTATTCCCAAGCCGTTGCCATCCACAAGCATTGACTTTTGAGCCGGTATGTAAAAGTTGAAATCCACGAAACGAAAGACAGCTAGAAAAAAGGCGCATTTCAACCTGACTGCTCGAGCAATCGAATCGGCGAGCAATACGTGCCCACGCGGACTCGCTGTTGCGTAGGACGACAATTAAAACGTGCGCGAGAGAGGCGAATGGCATTCCGCGGCAGCTAAGCGCCTTCGTTCCTTTTTCTCGCCGAGACGACGATGGATTTCGACATTCGCCGCACGCCGCGAGCGAGCCTTTTCCTAAGTTCCAGCTGCCGCTGCCGGCCGCTGCTGAGCTGAGCACTGAGCTGAAGGGGAGGGGAATTAACGGTGCAGCGTATTTTTCTGGAGGTTTTTCAACCTCGGATGCATAATCGATGTTTGGTATGCTCTGCCGCGGGGATTTCGAGGCTTTTACGAGGAGATTAGACGGTAATACGGTCTTCTGAGATGCGACTTGATACTAATATATATATATTTTTTAATCTTTCGAATGATAAAGATTTAGTCGAGTCTTAAAAAAGTTAGTCCTAACATTAAACATTAAACAGTGAATATACTCGATCAGACTAAATTAAATTAAATAAGTATTGAAGCATAAAAAATGCCATGCAAAGTTCAATTAAGAATAAAAGTTTTTTAAAGAAACAGCATAGAATTTGAAACATTATTCTCGACAGGATTCAGAAAACAGAATTCTCGACTTCCACTCCAACAAGAAATGTCGGAAAATGCTTGTAATGAAAACAAATGTCCTTTCTATATTATTAAATCTCGACACACAATTGATGTATTGTCTTGAATAAAAATTCGAGTGGCATACGACATATTCGATCAAATAAATTATGCAAAGTAACCCTACACCTCGTAATATATAAAGCATCCAATATATAATGACGAATTCATAAAACAAACAAAAGAGTACGATGAAGTGTAGAAAATCCAAGACATTACCTACATAACTAGGATTTAATAAGTACTTGAAGAAGTATTGAATAATTATTCCAAATGCAATCTTGAAGCCAGAATGTTATTATCAGCCAACCGGTACTTTCATAAATTCCCAAAACTATAACGTTTCAACGGCAAGCAAGATTCGAGAAAATAAATGTAAATCCCAGCCTATTCAGCAATCGCATTTTCCAAATGATCAGGCCCCAAGTTGACTATCGACCGAAGGCATCTCCGAGCATAAATCTCGCGGGGAAGGCACACGTAATATACGGGCTGATAGCGAGAGAAGGCACATAATGCGACAGAAAAGGAGAGAGAGAATGCTCTCCCGCGTGGGCGGTGCGTGGGCGTCTGCGGCTACCTGGAGAGCCGCTGCCGCCGTGTCGCGTGCCCCAAGGGCAGCTCTTGGCCATCTGACCGGGATACATACATTTCGTCGACGAGCCGGAGATGCTTTCGGATTAGGCCATTTGTCACTTTTCGAGATGGAACTATCCAATTCTCCTCACGGAAATTCCAAAGCGAAGAATGCGTCGGATTTCCAAGCTTGTTGATTACCTCTTGTTTGGAAAGCCAAGTGGACAAAACTACAGACGAATATTCTACTTTAAGCCATAGTTCAAATTAATCGCTGAATACTGGCATTTCAAGTGCATGAATGAAATTCTTTGATAGCTGCGAGGTCAAGTCATTTAGTTTAGCGTGCAAAATTCTTACGTACAACTGACTTTTAATTTGTTTCCTTAAATATTTCCTTCTCCGTATCATCTTACACCTAGCTTAGTATTTTATATAATTATATTCCCATTCGTCTAGATATTATCAAAAGTAAAAGTGCAAGTTCGAGAAATAACTTGCTGACTGCTAAAAATCTGCCAAGTTTGAAAGACACATTTTACCTTTCAGTGATCATGACGAAAATTCTTTTAAACATCAATCTCTCGGAAGCGGTCTGAAAATGACTTGTCGGACTTTGGAGCCGAACAGTCTTCGGTCGGTTTGGTCGGCGTTCAACTTCCCTCCGGCAGTTGGCACGCGGCCCGCGATTTTTTGGGGTCGATCTTTTCGACTGCGTAGGAATGCGCGACTTGAGAAGAACATTTTTAGAACGACGTTGGAATGTGAGACATTTTTCTAAACCCAGATGGCGAGCAGATGTCGAGCAAGACCTTCACTTTACTCTTTACTCTCCATTTCTGCAGATGTTTTTTTTCCTACATCTTGGTTTCTCCAAGTAATTTTTATCCGATCTTTTGGGAGTGAAATCAGTGCTCATTCTTTTGGGTACATTGAACAAATATGTAGTATTAAAGCTATTTACATTTATTTAGTTTTGTCAAACCTTCAATTTTGAAAAAAAAATTGAAAATCAAAAAAACTGTACAAAAATAGCAAATAGCAAAAGCAGTGGATATTTTCTTTTCCCTTGAAGGGATTACAAGCATTTTTACAGACAATGTTTATGTCTCGAGTGCGAAGCGAGGTTTCACAGACGACTCCCTTTGTCGTTATTTAGTGAAGCACGTGGAGGCGAAACTGTTTGTTTTTATTGCTCCGTATTTTACTCGGAATCCATAAAAAATGAGCTATTTTCAGTTTTTCGTATCCGACGATTTCAATTTTAAACTTTTGACGAATAGTCAACGTTTATTAATTTCTGTCGGCGTTAATGCGATATACAGTCATGAAACGTCATCGAAGAGGACACGAAAATAAAAAATTTGTCAGCTTTAAGGATCCATTCAAGTCTTCTAATCTCCGTTTTACGATGCAGAAAAAAATCACTTTATCCAGCTGAAAATTTCAATAAAATTATGACACCGCGCGGTAGAGAGAGAGAGAGAGAGAGAGAGAGAGACTCAAAGTCCAGGTACCACAAACTGGCACTATTCCTAATGACGTAAAAAAAGGCAGCGAGCGGTCCCGAAGAATGCGCCGAAAGCTCGTAAAAATCTATTTTCGGAGCGCGCGGCGCGAGTTTCTCGGCTTCGAGAGAGAGAGAGAGAGAGAGAGAGAGAGAGAGAGAGAGAGAGAGATACTGGATGCACCGGTTCTGCAGCTGCTCTGCGCGCGCGCGGCACTTTTTGATTTACCGACGAATCTTGGATCGAAATTGAAGTTAACACGAAAATTATGCTCGAGCTTCGACGAGTCGATGACCTTAGAATACGGGAGAGATTATGCGAGTCTTATGCGGAATGAAATTTTTTTTTGAGGAAACGCGTTGCTGTAAAAATTATCTGGATAAATTATAGGCGAAATTTTATACATCTGGGTGATTAAATTGCAGGAATTTATAGGTAAGCGTCCATTTATTCGTAGCTGATAGCGCGAAATCATATAATAAAACTTGAGGTAGTAATACCGGATTGATCTTGAAAAGTTACTTTTGAAATTATTTCTTTTTCTTAATAACACTTATTAATATCAATTTTTATCCAATTTTCGCAATACGGCTAGGAAAGATCTTGCAAAATTTTTCTACCCCAGACTCAGACGTCTGTTGAATTCGAAAAGCGATTTTTCCAACCAAAGCGAAAGCTATTAAGCCCAGTGCAGTTGCTCTCCAAGAGAAAAAAAAAAGACAGAAAGAAAGAGATGCAAGTTTCGCGCTCTCTTCAATGCCATGGGAAATGAACGGCGCAGCAGCTCGGCTCTCGCGCATAGCGGAAACTGCAGCAGCAGCTGCAGCAGCAGCAGCAGCAGCAGCAGCAGCAGCAGCGACTCCACAAACACACAACTGCAACTCGCTGCTGCGGCGGCGGCGGCGGCACGTGGAATGCGACTTTCACCCTCCTTATGAGCCTATAACCTTCCAGGAGGTCTCTCCCGCGCTCTCCTCTCGAAAGACAGAGAGGGAGAGAGAGAGAAAGAAAGACTTGGAAAGCCAGCAGCAGCGGCAGCAGCCCGCATTCCACGACTGCAGCCGAGGCACAGTCGCTGCCGCGGTTGTCGCTGCTGACCCGAAAAATTCGCCGGCTGCTCGAGAAATTCAGATAATGGATGGATTTAGTGGTCGATTGGAGTTTTTTTCAACTCCGACTTGCAGATTCAATTAGTGTCAGACGTCGGAAAAGCTTTGAATTTGAATGAATTGAAAACGTCATCCTTTTTATTTTCTTAGTGTTTTTTCTATCTAAAGTTTGAATTGAAACAGCAGAAAATGAAGAATCGATAGCTTATTGTTATCTTTCCTCTGATTTATTCGGAAAAGACAATTTATTAGATTCCTCCGTCTAATTTAAATAATTCCAAGAAACTAAAAAAGCAAGCGGCATTGCAGCTCTCGCATAACTCTCGTTTATGCACCTCGCGACTGGTCATTCGATCCTGAGCAATTTCCATCGAGACGATACGAAGGCGCCGATAACACTACCGGTTATCATTGTCAAGTACATTATGCTAATGACCGGCTGCGAAAATTAAGATACCGCATCGACGCCTCGATCGAACGGCCGTCCAAGTTAAACGCGATAAGCGCGCGGCTGCTGCAGGTCGCCGACGTAAATCCCGGACCCCGTAAAGCAGCACTTGGATCGAATTGAAATTCTTCCGGAGCATTAGCACTTTTCGAATAATTTCGAGCGCAATAAGCCGCGCCACTTTTTACCCCCTCCTGTCGTTCCCCCCAATTACCTTCAATTTGTTCCGTAAGTGGAGTGTTGTTTTGACTTTTTAATGAAGAAAAGCTTCGTCTTTCTCTCCCCCTCTCTCTCTTGCTCTGAATTATCCGCCTCTCTTTATCTGCGCAAAGAGCGAGTTTCTCGTTCCGTGGGCCGATTCGTTCGTGCGCGCATTCCCCGATGATTGTTTGTAATTGGCAGGCGCGCGGTTCTCCGTATGTTCCTGGACTATATAAATATATAACTATATATTTTTTACGCGCCCGGCTCGCCGTCTTTATCCTCTCTTTCTTTTCGGGGCGCCTCTCGATCGAACTGCACCTCTCTCGGAACAAAGGAGATTGTGCACGCAGACACGCGAAATTATGCAAGTAAGCCGATGTGCCACTTACGTTTCGGAATGGAAGGTAATTAAAATTTTCGAGGGAACTCGGTTAATTCTGCTTTCGAGTCCATGCTCGATTCAAGTTTTGTTCGCAAAGACCAGTTTGAAAACGAGATTCATTGATAAATTAAGAAACTTCGGGAGCAAGGGAAATTTTTATTTTATAATTATTGAAAAATTGCCGAGTTTGAAGTTGCTTGCGAAAGTGCGACAATTTATTTAACCTACACGAATAACTTGCTTTTTTAAGGTTGCTTCGGCGAGTTTTTACAAATAATTGAAAACTTGACAAAAATATTCTTTGATCATTAGATTTTTCGTTTGTTGAGAAAATGCAAGGTCACGACTAAATTTTAGGGAAATCGAGTAGGTTTAAAAAATGTTTATTTTAACGTGTAACCTTATGTGAAAAGACATTCATTTTGTATTTATTCCATTATAAATAATTCATGTTTAAAAATCGTATACCAAATTAAAGATTTTTTAATGCAGATTCTAATTCTGTCATCATAAATATAAGTAAACGGTCAAATTAAAGAGACATTAGTTTGTAGACATTAGTGTGTAAACATGCTTCTCCGCATACGCATTAAGAGCAGACAAACACACAAGCCATAAGAAGGGCAATTTTTTTTTCATGTTTTAACAAAACTAGGATTGTTTAAGACTGTCTGGAGTAGTTCGGAGGTAATTACTAAAGTTGAAATTTGAAAAATTGTCAGAAACAAAGAAGGTGCCCACTGGTGCCCCGACTTGATACGGCACCACGCGCCGAAGCCTCCTTAAATTAAGAAACTTGCCGAACGAAGTCAACTCAGTCAATATGCTTCATTTCGCATATTTTGAATTCAAAATAAGAATTCAACCGCAAAGCAATCAGCCCCAAAGAAGGATCTTCTTTTATTGAAGTATTGTGGTTTCAAAAAAAAAAAAAAAAAAATACTTCAATTGAGAACTTGAATTACACTGCATCTGAGGTAAGTAACAAAAAACACGTATATACATTTCCAAATAAGAAAAGAAAAATTGAATGCAATCAGGTACCCAAATTAGATGATAAAATTGCCAACGAAATGAAATAAATCATTAAAATTCCGCTTAATGCGTCACTTCAAACCAACTGACTCACCGTGCTCCGGCGCAAAAAACAGCGAATTCTCTTCAAACAAGACACCGAGGAAGAAAACAGCAGCCAGATTGAGCAGGTAATCGACGCAAAGACCGGGCAAGAAAGCGTGTCAATTTTGGGTAGAAGATCGCGCTCGTTGACGAGGCAGGAGAGAGAGAGACCCGGGCAGGTAATTTAAAAGCAATTTGGCACGAGGTCGCTGTGCCCCGAAAGAATGTAATGGCTCGTGCGTATGCGTGGCGGCACACGTACACCGCGGCTGAGAGTGTGAGAGAGAAGGGACGAGAGGAGTCCCCGGTAGCCTTTTGCCACTCGGCTTACGCTCATTACGGCCGAACACGAAAATTGAAAGATTAGCTCGTCGGCGTTTTCAATTTAACGCTCCTGTGTGCCAGTACGTATGCGCGAGTTTAAGCCGGTGGCTAAAGGTATACATTCTTTCATCGAGGGATTTACTTTTTTACGCTCGGACTTTTCTCCGGCTATAAATCAGCTTTGAAAAGAAATATTTTAGCAAACGCTCAAACAGTCGTCAGAGATGAAACAGGATATACTGTATTTTAACGGGAATTGACCAACATCTAAAGAATTTATCATTATATGGTTGTTAAATTTTATGCGAGCTTTGTAAATTTATTAACTCGGCAAGCATCTGAAGACGGTGTAATTTTAAAATAAAATCCGACAATTAATCAAGAGAGTACTACAATTTAGAAAACGATAATTAACTTGAAAAGAACACTCCTGCAAATCCTCGTTGAATAATCATTCGGGCAGTTACATCGGCAATGCAGAAACAGTCGTCGACACACACGACAACGACGGTAAACGTAGATAATGTAATTACAATAACCCACTATAAATATTCATCGCAACGAGGAGAAGAAGTAGGAGAATGCGAACTCGTCACGCCCGTTTAAGAAGCAATTTCATACGCTGCTGTTCCAGATTAGCCTCGTTGTGCGTCGACGACGACGACAACGACAACGACAAGACAATGACACGCCGCCACTGCATGAAATCTCCTTGCCAAGTATTCCACTTCCTCCGAGACCGATTGGAAAGAAAAATTTCAGTTACGCAACGAAATTTAATTGACCCTCAATTATGTAATGATGCAGCATAACATTTTAGAGCGATTATTTGAAACCCACCAAATGGAAGAGACTGCAATTATAGCAGGTTTGTTTCGTAATAGAAAAAATGTTGAAACGAAAAAAGAAAGTATTTCTCAACTGTTAGAATTCGAGTGATCTACTAGAGAATCGAAGCATCCTCTACCTCGGAAAGAATTTTCAGAAAATTGAATTCACATTAGAAAATAATGACGCGACATAAGCAAAAATTCCCAGCGTCGCGTCTAATTTAAATGCCTAGCTCGAGTGCATCCTTTTTTCCCCATCAGAGCTCGCCTGCCTGCCTGCCTGCCTGCTTGCCTGCCTGCCTTGCGCGCGTCGGAATGTTGACCATCGATTCCCATCGAGTGAAAAACAAAAAGAATGAATCCCGATCTCGGGACGGAATCAATGACCTTTGGGGGCCGAGCGAGTAAGAGAGGACAATGAATTTATAAGAGAGCACGGGATCAAGGGAGAGAGATGCAGAGGAAGAGAGAGCCCGGGGTCCCTGGGTCCCATAAATTTCCTAGCGACCGATTCGAACTGACAGATCCTCCCTCTCGCCCCTTCAAAACAAATTGCTTCCGAGCGAAAAACACGAGCGAGTTCTCTCTCTCTCTCTCTCTCTCTCTCTCTCTCTCTCTCTCCGGGCCCTCCCTCATACCGAGAATCCAGCGGCCATTTCCGCGAATGCAAATGCAAAGGAGGGAGAAGTGATGTTACCTGCTGAGATGACTCTGCGGATGCGCAGCCAGGATGGCACGAGGACCGGCGATCTTCTGAGCTCTTGGAGTCAAAGAATTAATCGAGCTAATCCTCAAATTCATTTGTAAATCTCCAGATTTCGATAACAGGCTGTAAAATAGCTTTTTTCTAATAGGAAATTTTTATATTTTAAATGAAAAGCCGGATACGAAGAAACGAATTTAATGCGCTTGGATGGAACTTGTTCCTATCAATTAGTTTCGGCAGATGGTTTCCGGTGAGAAAGGTTTTACGTCCTTTCGCAGACGTACTAAATTTTTTGTTGCGAAGCAAATTTGAAGCCTGATGGAGAAGGTGCAAGTTTGAACGCTCAACAAAATGATACTTTATGTAAAAGTCAGCGCCGTTTTCGAATGAGTTCTAATTTAAAAACCAGTTTTATAAACGATCGAATTTTTCACTGGGAATGCAAAGTTACTCCTTTTTCACATTCCTTATCGGTCATGTTCCCCCGAAGACTCTTAAAAAAATGTATGAAAGTATATATTTCTAAATCGGACTGTCCAAAAAATTCACTGGATATTTCCGCAATTAACAATACGCGTTATTCAACAACGAAGAGAATATTCTTTCTTATTAAGCTCTTGATCGGTAGTGTTTATCTTGCAATGACTACTGTGCATAATAAACGACAACTGCGAATTACTTCAGACGGTAAATCCAGTGGCACGGTAGTGCCACGGAGGCGAGTTTGAGAAGCAGACGACAAACTCAGCGTTCGTGTATAGTATTTTCAACGGCTTACCGTCGTTCAAGGTGCGCTGGTCGTCCACCGAAAGAGCAGCAAAGAGTGCGACAACGGTCCTCCCGCGCCTACTTGGAGAACTACACAAAAAGGGGGCATTTGTGCTGGTTCTCCAGTGGTCCATACATCTCACCAAATGCCTGAGCAAGGAGATCCAATTACTCAAAGCAGCCATGAATATGTCGACGGAAGGCCTCCCGTCCAAAGAACTCCTGACCTTGCTGTACTACTCGGAGCAAAAGGTCATTGCGTTTCTGGACGCAAATTATGAAAGGTATATATTTTTGAATAGCATCGGTTTATTTTCAGTAAAACGCCCTAGAATATGTTAACGATGCTTGGCTAATTTCAGATTCGACTACAGGTATCTGAAGACATTGCAAGTAGACGACGAGGATTCCATAGATTACGTTGTCCCTACGAAATTCTTGCCAAAGTCCGTATTTGCGGATTATAACGCAAAATATCATTTGTCGGACGAAGCGAAGGATTTGGCGGAAATCCTGTATGAAAATGCCTTCATCAGCAGTGGAACTAAAGAACCAGGATATTATTTGTCCAAACGAACGAATACTCTGACGCTAGTAGAGAAAGATTTGACATATTTGGCGCTCGTACGTCAGAACCGCGTGTCAGGACATAAAGACGCATCGAAGATAGATAAGATGAGATATTTCAAAATCTTCGATGTACGAAGATCAATCATGAAGCCTGATAAGAAGCACGTTGCCCTATTGCTCGTGAAAGATCATATATTCGGCACCATCGAGCCCCTCGAATACGAAAATACCTTGGTCACCTTCGTAAAACATTCGGTTAGGCGGTGGCCGAAGTTTTTCGTGGAACACACGGAGGATCCTGCCCTGTGGTATTCAGTGGAGACCCCAGTATTGGGAACGATCGCCGGCAACGGAGATACGCCCCATTTCCGAAAGTGCTGAGTCAACTTTCAAAAATACAACTTCCACAGGAAAAATATCAAAACGCAATTTCAAGAAAAGAAGACAACGGCAACCGTCGCCGATGGTAAAGAGCAGAGCAATGTGGTCGTTAAGCCTAAATCGATCGTAGACATTTGCGATGCTCTTTACCATCGGTTTTCGGAAAGACAGTATTGCGCCACGCAGGAATGGCTCAAGGCGTTGGAGAGCACCGTGCACATGCTAACCAACAAGATCGACCAAGACCGACCATTGGTCGACTTTGCACTTCAGATTCTAAACAAGAGGTGTGTACGAAAAAAACCCAATAACCCCCAATTAAATAATTACTTTTTATTATTGCAGCAATGTAACTCCTGTCCAGGAGTTTGGAGCTGCATCGCCCCACGTTACACGACCTAAGAATTCACTGTTGAATCTGTGTTATATCTCTTATAAACCCAGCGCACGATAAGGCAGTACGTTTACATTTATTGAAATGAGTATTAAGCAACTGCGACGAATTTTTTCACGATGATGTCACCCTCTCCTCTCACGAAACTCGCTTTCGATACAAGTGGCTGATAACACAGTTTTCTAATACAATTGCAGGCGTATCCGTTTTGCGATTGTTTATTTTTCTCGAACGTCGTTCGACGCATTTCCCTGTATTTATTTTTTTTTTTTTTACGTCGGAAGACAATAGATTGCGTGTTGTAAATCATAGGCAATTCTTGTTTTGTTATTTAAGGTAAACGCACTTGTTTCATTTTATCATCAGAATGTGCGAATAATAATTTTCCGCGCGCACTTCATTTCGCCTTGTGATTATTTTTTTAATGATTCTCCACAACCGTCGTCGGAAATTCACCGCTGGGAATTTTGCATTTATTATATGAAAATTTTCAACTTAGGTTGAAGAAACACGTTGATATATCGAACAGAATGACTGGCGCAGTTATTTTAATTGGACTTGGAGGGATATTTGTCAGGAATATAACAGTGCTCGAAAGCAGTATAAAGAAGATCGTCGCAGCAACGTTTGCGGGAGTGAACTTCCAGCAAGAAGCAGCATCTAATTAAATGACATTCTCCAAACGATCCAGTTGTACCGATGAAAAAATCCCTCGAAATAAGCTTGTAATTGGGAGAGTCGGTGCAGTTGTAGTTCGGGCGCGGAACGCGCCGTGTACATGCGTGATGCCTGCAGGAGGAAGGAAGAGAGACCGCGAACTCCCGTTAAGCCGCGACTTGGAAAGAAGTCGCTCTCGAATTCGCGATCGATAGCTCGACGAGTGATCTTGAGCCGAGTACGCGTGCACCTCAGTGCGACGAATTCCGCGAAGCTATCGATGAATTTTGCTAAATTTCACTTGATTCATCCAAGATTTTAAGTGTAGTTTTCGATCGTTGGATGATATTTAGGTTAACCGAGAACCAATGTGCGCTTCTCTGCTTTACTTTATTATGACAGCGTTGTACAATCCTATTGTATTTATCTTTTATGCTGATATTACAATGATTTTATTATTGCTATCTTTGTTTCGAGTGTTTTAAAAACACCCAACCTCGAAATTCCAGAAAAGGATTTGTCGCGGTGAATCATTGAAGCATTATCAAAACTAGGTGGGAAATGATAAAATTTTTATTAGTGATTATGCAAAGTAACCAATTTACCTAATTAAAAATTATTATATTTATATATATTGTGACTTTCAGTTTGAAAAATAATCTATAATTAAGGTGTAATACTTGTGATTATCTTTTTGATTAATTTATATCCCCATTCAACAGGTGTTCATTTTACAAATCAAAAAATATAATTATAAGCAATGAAAATCTTGGGATAAACATTAAAAGCATGAAAGTGATGAAACGATTCCAGCGATAATATTAAAAAGCCTCGCCGTGTATATCTTTCAATTAATACAATAAATATTATCATTAAATTTTTCTTCCAGCTCTCCTCCCCGCGGGCCAATTCAAAAATTGAATTCTAAAATTCCGCAACGAATCCCAGAGCGTACACGGATAGGTTAGCAATCGGAGGTGCATTCCAAGCCCGTTATAACATCGCGCTCGAGAAATATTGCGAAAGGCGCGCGCTCGCGATGCATTTTGTACGCGCCTGATTTAGACGATGGAAAGAGAGACAAGACAGCGGATCACTTCTCTAGGATGCAAATGAGATGTCTCAACGGAGGCAGCGAAGACTCGTAGGTGGGACCTTGAATTCAAAATGTAATAATTGGAGCTCACTTTTCGAATCTCATTACGAGCTTGGCGCAATCTCGTGTTTATTGCTGTGGAATTTGAATATCTTGCTTACGAAAATTCGATTATTAACGGTACCTGTGAACTAAATAGCGGAAAGTACAGAATTCGTGAAAATTTTAAGCATGTTTTATAACTTTATGAAATCCTCATTTTTTGTCATACTAATAATTTGAATGTAAACGCACTTTAGCAGAATACGATTGAGTAAACATTATTTACAAATTTCTTGCTTTTCATCGACCATGAATCAATTCGTACAACTAATCTAGACACCTATCGCAACTTATGTATATCAGTGAAGGAAAAAAAATATTTTCTTTTAGAAGAAAGAGGCATTATAAAATACATCAATTGCGTCAATTATTTTTTATGCATAATAAATACCTTATTAAATGTTATTTCTTTTTTCACGATTAAGTAGATTGTTACTTTCAACATTGAATAAATTAATTATAAGGCAAATCAACCACAACAATTCTTAACTTTTGAATAAAAATGCAATCGTTTCATTTTTTTTTCAAATCCTACGTAAATTTACAGTTCCTTGTAATTTTGTAATTTAGATAAATCAGTTTGGTCACAAGTAGTCGCCAAGTTACACATAAATGCGTAATTCATTTTTGAATTTCATAGTACCGTGTGAATTTTATTATCACTAAAATTCATATAATGCAGATTCAATTACGAATACAGATATGATAAAGTGAGCTTTGGCCAATTTTAAATGATTATAATTAAGACAAAAATAATAAGATTTGTTATAACATCGATCCCTTGCAGGCATTTATTTTCAGATTAATATCGTACTCTCCTCAATCTTGAAATGGAAAGCTTTAGAACGTCTACGTAATTGTAAATTATAAATTGAATTATAGATAAAAAAAAAGACAGAAATTCAGGAGAGAAAAATAAAATAAAAAAAGCGAAGTAAAAGTACTCCATGACTCGATGAAGAGTATCGATATCATTGCTCTCGACCAATCGCCTCACAGACCCAGTATTCCAAACGTAATCTCGAATCAATGTCCTCATAAAACACGGCCGTTTTTCAGAAGTCGTGGCCCCAATTAACGGCCCGGCATATACGCGACCTTGAAATACTTGGCGAAGTCCGTGGAGCCGAGGGAGGAGGAGAAAGAAGATATACGCGGCAGAGAGGAAGCAAGAGAAGCAAGAAGAAGAGCCGCCTCCCTAACGGGGACAGGGGAGGAAGAAGCCGCCGCCGTCGCCGCCGACGACGATTACGAGGAAGCCCAAAGAAAGGTGCAATGCACGCGGACAGAAAGAAAGGGCAGGGACGGATGAATATCGAGACCCTTTATGCAAATGCTCATCTTGAAAAATCGGCCAACGGTGAGTAATGAAATTTTAATTGTCTTTAAACGTTGTACGAGAAGTTAAATAGTATGCTCCGATGCTCCTTGTGTTCATAAGGCAATCGTATTTAATTCGTTTACATAAATGTTAATCTCAGTTGAGGAAACATGTAAATTGCTGTAAAACGCTAAAAGTACAAAAAGTAGTTTAAAACGGTATTCAGAAGGAGTTTTAAACGACAGATTAAACTTTAATGATTAAATGATTCTTTAATTCATAAGCGCAGTTTGAATCATTGCTCGATACGAGAGTAAAATATAGCGCGATACCATAGGTATACTTGTTTTTTCGCCGATCACTTTTTTCTACCTATTTGAATCGAGTGATAACTTGTTGCGAAGTAAGATTTTTGTACGGAACAGTGACTCACGTCTTTTCAATAGAGACGCACTTTTCTCCTATTGAAAAGATCCTCTAATTTTACAGAAATTCCGATAAGGCCGTTTAAGAAAAACGCTGAAGCTTCTTTGAAGTTTGAACTCGTTACGGGATGAGCTTCAATTGCGTCATATCTAAAAAGGCACGGTATATCGTTAGATCAATAAAGTCGAAATAATAAGAATTAATTGCTAATGATAAAAGCCGAGTCAGGCGAGCGACGCCACGGAAAAGATAAAGACCTACAATTTTCGCCAATGTCACGAACGTTTGAAAATGGGTTAGATCGCCTCTCGAATAAGCCCTGTTATCCTCGAATCAATCGCTTCCTCAAACCTGGGCATCGCGACATCTCGTCACCCGAACGTTTTCTCACAAAGAGTCTCTCAGGAAGCGCGAAAGCCGGTAATTTCAGTCTCCCGAGGAGGAACCTCGTCACCGTACACGTAACAGCTCTGAAATCCAGCTTCGCAAAATATATCCAGCTGATTTTCTTCGGCGCTCAGGCCGGGGATTTTCGCCTCGACGCGGCCCTGGCTTGTGGAATGCGGGCGCGGCAAGTATATCGCGCCGGCGAGCCAGTCTACGCCGCGGAGCGTCGAGACTCTCGCTCTAAGCGGAATAAATAAATAAATTGACGGGAAAGAATCGAGTGATAACGGGGGAGGCTGCCTATCGTGTGCTTCTCGAAATCTTCCATCTCGAGAGAGCTGAGGCTTGTTTTTCTGGAGTTACGGAGGCGATAGAGGATTCGAACGAAGGAAATATAATATTTAACATTTTTTTCGAATAGAGCTGTGGCGTGGATAAATATTTGTTTTCTAACGTGCCCAAGCCTGAAATCTCGGTCAGAAATGTAATTAATAAGTTAGATTTTTACCGCCATCAGTGGATAAATTGCAAAGCTCAAGATCACCCGATTTTTCATCTTTCAAAGCAGACCGACATGGCGTGTTATTTTCATTTTTACCTTTGAATTTATTTACGCTAGACGGAAAAGATTGTGTAATCCTTGCAATTTCCTTTGTGTCCCATTACCACTTGATCAGAATTGCTTGAAACGAAATGCCGAAAAAGACGAGTCCCGGCTCGGGGCTCTCGAGAGCCGGTTGTCCGTCACTGGTGTGCGCGCACGCCGGAAAAAGTATGCGGACGGGCCACGCGGAGACGAGCGTGCGCGTATACATATATACGTATGCCGCGCTGGCCGCGCTCGTGTGAGTGACGGCGCTCGCTCGCTCGGCTCGGCGGCGACAGCTCTACGTTCGCGGAGAAATTTTAATGCCGACTTTTATGCAACCGAGTGCACAAAGCATACATCATTTTCCCCGCGCTGATCTCGATCTCCGCTCGTTGCGCAACTTTTGGCCCCCCCATTTTCGACCGCGCGGGTTACGTGAGCGCGAAAGAGTACTGAAATTTGGCGATAAGATGCAGTGAACCGCCGGGGCTGGGAATTAATCGATCGCGGAGATTCGATTGCGGAATGCTGCATTTTTATGGACGAATAAAGATACGGTTTCGGCGCCGGGCCGTAAATGTTTTGCAGTTAAACTCCGCGGAATGCGAGTTGTAAAAAAGAAAAAAAAAAGAAAAAACTAGCTTTACACCGGACTGATAATAACGAACGAGTTTTATTGGGTAAGAATACAATTGGCATCTTAATATTTAAACTGGACTTACATATTAATAGCGTGACGATCGATTGAAGACGAAATCAACAGTTTATGTAACCTTTTTTATGCGAAGGAATGCATGTTAATGCTTGACAGAAGAGTACGAAGGTAAACGTGGACTTGAATTTGGCACTCGTAAAAGTTACAAATAATTAAAAAAATAAGATGACTAGTAGAAAAGGTATCATTGAAATTAGGTACCGTTGAAACCGGAGCAATATAGTCATGTTTTGAAAATACATGGCAGGAACGTTTTGTTGAGTCTGCGAAAGTCTTCTGATTAAACATCGAAATGACAGTTGCTTCATTGATTGTATTACATCAGAATGAAAAAGCCAATCTTACGTAAATCTAAGATTATTTAATTTGGACAGTTTCTGCGTAAGTAAAAAGTAAAATGTTTTTCGATACATTCCTCTAGTTTCTTCATAGATTGTATCAGATTTGGTTTTTTTCATTATCAACGTCATTACTCGTAGCTACAATTCGAAGAGCATTTTCTCTACTGAATTCTCAAATCGGACACTTGATGATAGCAGGGAATTTGAGCAAGAAGTGACAATGATTCTTATGACTAGTTTTACCAAAGAAATAATCAAGATCTGTACACACCTGTCGCGAGGATCGATCCAGGTCGTTTTCCTCGTGTTGTGGTCAATAAAGTACACCTTTCCGTCGTAGTCCTGCGCGACGTCCCACCCTTCCGGAAGCGGTATCTCCCCATTCCGTCTCCTTGGCATATTTCACTGCGCTCTAAATCCATCGAAAGCAACAATCACTTGACCGGCATTTTGCACATTCCTTCGTGCGCTCGCGCCTCGGTGTACTCCCCTCTCTCTCCCGCGCACATCCACACGCGCGCACACATTCAACAAAGCTCCTCCGTGCACACCGCTTTTCAAAACAGATTTTTAATCGCGAATTTCTCGGAATTCCCCCGATGTTTATAAAAATCTGTTTGCTCGCCCGATCGGGCCCCGATGCTTTTGCAAGCGCGCGCGCTTGCACAATTTTTAGGAATCTGACCTTGAGTTGATTGAATCGCGGCACTGGTTTAACCAAAATAAACAAAAGCCGCGGCATTCTGTTAAAAATTGAAAAAGCAGGCCTTGACACCCTTGCCGAAAAATTTAAATGGCTAAAATTAGATGGCTCGGTTTTCTGGCGAACCAGTTTTTCGAGCAAACGAGTCTTCCCCAGCATCCGGGGGATGCGCCCTCCAGTTTCCCCGCATTCCAGCGCCGTTTCCCAGTCGACAGCAAGGTCAGAGGCCCCCCCAATTCGAAAGAGATTTTCGGTTTCCCGGCTCGGTTCGAAAAGCGGCCGAGAGCAGACCTAGAAATAGCGGCAGATCTCCCATGCACGCACTCCCGGAGAGGGGAATACACGCGCTCGCTCTCTCTCACTCTAGCGCGCGTCCGCCATCATGAATACCTCATTATCATGAGCGGAGTGACGTCAGAGTCCCCGCCTTCAGATTCCTCTCGAGCGGAATTCCACCGTTAACATGATAGCGTGCAGCCGTCGTCGTCGTCGTCGTCGTCGTCCTGGTCGTCTGTTGCTCTCCCCCGAAAACTCTCCCTCTCTCCTCGATACAAGAGCGGATCTCCGGCGAACTGAAAGCACTGTATTTTTAAATAAAAAGACACGCACTGCAATTACCGCACTAGATCTTCTCCTGGTCGCACTTCACCACTCTTCATTTTCTCATCGTCTCGCGCGGAGCGCGCTGCAGCGGAAAGTTCGCGCGCTCGCCTCCGAAAACTCGTGCGTGCTGCGCGCGCTGCTGCCAGTTTCTATATTTAAACGAGCGGCGGCCGCTCTCCCTCACACATGTACGCGTATAAACACAGAGGAGGCAGGCACAGTGTGCTGGGAGCGAGGAATCCGCGCAACGTCAGGTTCCTCGCGAGGACACTCCGCGCTGCTGCTGCGACATCCCGGGTCCACTTGACAGTGCAGCAAACGAACGCGCCGGTCTCGGCACACGGCAGCCTTTTCCCTTCTTCGTTTGAGGTTAGAGAGGGGCGACTGTGGCTGGCTGAGCTGCTCTCTCGCGCTCTCTCTCTCTCTCGCTCGTGCTCGCTCAGTGTGCGGTGTCTCTGACCGCGACGGCGTGCGACTCCGGACTGTAGCGGCCGCCAGCCGCCTGTCTGCCGCTCGCTGAGCCTGTGTGGGTAGCTAGTCGGAATACTTGCCGCGAGGAGAGCAAGAGGCGCCACCTGCCCCGCAGCTGAGGAGAGCTGTTGCTCCGTGTAAGGAGGATACGCTGCTGCGGCTGGCTGTTGCTGCTGCTGCTGGACGCCGACGGCCGACGACGGTACAGATATCCGGGAGCCGCAAAGTGCAAGGTGGGGCATCTGCTGCGCACATGTGCTGCTCCTGCTGCACGGAGCCTTTTCAGAGGGACCGCGGTGGTTCTTTTCATTCCGGATCCGATTCTTTGACTGGCAAGTGCTCGGAGGATACGCTTTGTTGGCCTTCTCTGCAATTTGGACATTCAATATTTTTCCCTTCTAATGTAGTCGAACCGAGCTTTCAGAACCTGTTAAATTTAATATTGATAAAGTAAATTCGTTTGTTTAATAAATTAACTTATTTATTACTCAAGTATTTAAACTAAATATAGGATGCGGCTTATTTTGCTATTTAATTGAAATGAACTATTGACTCATCTCGACCGTAATATTATTTTTCTTTTTCTTTAGTACATTTTTTCCATAAGGGATAATAACTCCCTTTAACTAATAAGTAAATAAATTAAGTAAAGAATGGACCATTGTAGTCTTTTTATTAATAATGGAATATAGCGGTGGCTCCTCGTAATTACAAGGACCCTACAGCTTTAGAATCTCCGGCTTACTTTCTGAAACTGACTTTGAGATACTACATATTTCCTTACAAGTGTTTAACATCAAAGCTTAGATGATCGGATTCTACTGTAGACTGTACAGTCCAGTCGAAACAGCATTTTTTGGGGAAATCAAATATATAATCATTTTTTTTTTAAATCGCTTCTTTAGGGTACCTCAATATGGAACCAATTATCCATAGTCTAAAACTCTGGTAGCAAATGCAGTTTTTTTACTTTTTGCAGTATTATTAGAAATAGAAATAATTTAGTAAAAATTTAAAAAATAGTTGAAAATTTTAATTATAATTTTAAACCTGAAAGAATTGTTTATTACACAATTGCTAATATATAACAGATCCAAAAATCTACCAAAACCTTTTGAGCGCCATTAAAAAATTTGAATAAAACCGACTTTGAAAATTCAAAAAATAGAACTAATTTCCGCAAACTCTACCCAAAATGGCTTAACGCGGAGTTTTCTCACTATCACGATACAAAAAATGCAGCAGCGCGCGTGGGTGAACGACAGCCCGCACATTCCCCAACAATGCGCACATATTTTCGCGGTGTCCACGTGACCGCACAGTCTGCTCGGGCATGTATGTATTTATTATACCTATACGTACGTGCGAAACGCGCACATCCTTTGGCCGTCTACATGTGTTATATATAATGCGCGAGCGCGACGATCGTCGAGCTACGACGCGCAAAGTGGCTCCGTCAACGTAATTAATCTACCGACTCTACCGTCCTGACAAGCTGTTTAAATTGTAACGCAAATGCTAAGGCGGTTACAAAGGTTTTCCATGGATTCTTGCAGGTAGTCGCGGGCCTAACCTATTCGCCAGACATTTTTTACCCTCGCAAAGCCACAGGTAAATAAATTACGCCTTACCCGAGTTCATGACCCGCGCCAAAGCAACAGAGAATTGATGCACGTGCTTGAAAAGCATCGGTAAAAAAGAGAGCGTCGAAAGACTATCAAATGCTGATGCACAGTGTTTGTATACAGTCGGATAAATCGAGGGAAGTGTGAAAGGCAAGCTTCGAACAATATTGATAATATTATTTTTTTTTGTCTAGGTTGGTCAGTGTTATCAGCAACATTATGGCGACGTCAGAGAGCGATTGTGATTACGGAAGCAGCGATGAATTGCCGAACCCCCCTAAGAAGCAATTTGATACACAAAGAAGATACAAGTCTATTGGTTCAGACAGCGATGATGATTTGGACTATATACCAAACCAAGCTCCAAGCAGACAGATTCAGGCCTCGTCATGGGAGAAGGATCTTCCAAAGAAAACTGATGAACAATCTGGTTAGAGATTGTATTTTTATTTGACATTGTACTGTGTTTTGTATATTCTACACGATTGTTTACATCTAGGAGACATTCAGAAGGAAACAAAGAGTGCTACAGATCCGAAGAAAAAGATTGGACAGCAGGTAGGAGATAAGAAAAGCGAAGATAAAACTAAAAAAGAAAGTAGTTCAGAAACAAAAACTGAAATGTCTTGTAAAGAAAATACTGAAAAAGCTAAGGAGACTGCTAGCAAACGAGAAAGACCACAGCAAAGGGAACGCAAGCCAAAAGAAGGTCTTTCGTTAGGTGCCAAAAAATTGGGAGTCACAAAAATTGATAAACTCCCAGATGTAGAAGCCACAACTCCAAAAGAAGCGAAAGAAAAAGCAATTTCCGAGGGCAAACCAGCTCCTATGATACAGGAATGTTGGGAGGAATGCAACGAAAAGAATTTGGAACAAGAGCTGAAAGATGCAGCAAACAAAGAGCAATCAAAAAAGGATAATTCTAAAAAAGAAGGTATGAAAGAGCCCATAGATATGCCGGCAGAATTACTGTCAAATCTAAAGTTTAAGGATATTTTTAAACCAGATGGTTGGGAAGGTTTAGGAGAAGACGTGGAACTCCCTGATGACCTTTCCGATGATAAGTATCAACCTGTGTTAAATAAACTTGCAGCAGCAGGTAGCAAGGAAGAATACAATGCTGGTTGGGGTTCTTGGGGAAGTTGGGGAATGACCTCACTGCTTAACACTGCCACAGCAGGGGTTTCAACCTTGACTACCACTGTTAGTCAGGGATTATCTCTCTTAGAAGAAACAATTGGTGTCCCTGATCCTACGGACTTGGTTCAAACAGAAACCTCTACAGATGAAAGTCCCAAAACTGATGGCAAGTGATACTAATGGTTTCATACTTGTTCATTTATGATTTTAATTACTAGTTTTATTTTTATACTTTGGCAACCAATAGGTCTTTGCTATAATTTTATATTAATTTTATTATTAACTATAGTCATATTTTACTTTATTACTAACCTGCTTTATTTAACAAGTTGATAGCCTAATTGAGTCGAAAGACTAAAATTCTCTCTCAAACTCTGAATTTTTTATTAAGATTAATAATAAATTAGGCTGAAATTTTATTATCGTAATAAGTTTGAAAATTTTTTCATACACACAATTGTCATTGTCTCCATCTAATTGAATATCCTTCCCCTTAATAAATTTAATAGTTTCTTTATCACTTTCTTTATATATTTTTTTTTTATATCGTCGACAGGCACATTTCTGTCAATTATTCACTTTCTGTTTTAGACAAAGAATTAAAGGAGCCAAAAGAAAAGGAAAAAGAGAAAGAAGAACCCATAGAAAATCAAGCCCAGTATTTACCTTCATCATTTGGTTTTGGAAATTTTATGTCGAGTGTCTCATCGATTACAAAATTAGTCGAATCCACTAGTTCAAAAGTAATTTCTGGTGGCCTGGATACCCTTGAAGTAATAGGTAAAAAAACTATGGAAGTATTGCAAGAAGGTGATCCAGGTTTGAAGAAAAAAAGAGCCTTTTTCTCAAACGAAGGTGACAAATGTATACTTTCTCAAGTTCTAAGAGAGGCAAAAGAAAAAGCAGATGCTGAAGAAAAGACTATAGAAGAAAAGGAATTAGCAAGGAAGATACATTTAGAAAGCCTTTTTGATGATTATCAGGGATTGGTACATCTCGAAGCTCTTGAAATGCTTTCAAAACAATGCAATATGAAAATTCAACAACAGTTAGTTAATCTTGATGGAAGTGAATTAACGTCTATGCAGGAAACGTTAGACGAGGTCAAAGAATTGTGTGATCTTGGAGAAGAAGAGGAAGAAGACGAAGCGAAAAAAGGTCTTAAAGAAAAGTTACACGAAGCATGTAAAGATTTAGGTGTATCAATAACATACGATAAACTCATTACTGTAAGTTTATTAAGCTTACTTACTTATTTACAATTAATACTGATTTTCGCAATTAAAAGTACATTATTTTTTTAGATTTGGGAAGAAATGAATTGTAAACTTTCAGCGTCCGAATCAAAGGTACTTTCACACAGAGAACTTTTTCAAAAAGCCATATCTGCTTTAGCACAATTTACAGCCTATTCTGTAGAAAGATTTCACAAAACTGCCGAACTTCTCTTGATAAAAGAACGGCGAAGTACTGTTAACGAGGCAGATTCTTTAGTCCAATTGACAAAAGCACTATCTTCACAAATTGCGGCTATCGCGAAGCTCTATTGTGATCAATTAAACGAATTAAAAAATGAATCTGATAAGTCTGAGATTAATTCCAGTATATCTACAATCTCTTTAGAGGTAAATTTAAATACATTCAAAATATCACAAATTTGTATCTGAATTTTTCTTATGCATTAATTCGAATGTTTTCTATACTTAGGCCACAAATGCAATTACGTATGTCCAAGAAGCATTTAGATTGCTGATTCCAATTTTACAAGTCGGTGCGATGTAAAAATTTTTAAGATATTGTACAATTATTAAACTGTTAAGATTTTTATTATAAATTTATATCGATGAGAATTTGTGAAAGTTTAAAAAATAATTATTAAATTCAAATTTAGATTTATACACATAGATTTATACGGGGAAATATTATTAAATCTCAAATGAAATTCTTAGTTTGTCATAATTTTTCTTTAGTATTGACTTTGTATATAAATTGTTGTTCGTTTTGAAAATTTTTATGAAAACTTGGAACTTTTTTTAAAGCGAATTAATAATATTTTACCTGTTGTATTAATCTGTAGTAAACCAGCTGCAGTTAATTAGTTATAAAGTAAGCTTTCACGACACGTAAAACTTAAGTTGATTGTAAAGTTAATTTAAAATATAATCACAAATTAATTTAAAGTTTAAAATTATTGTGATAAAAACGAGAAATTTCACTTTTTATGCTTTGTTTATAAAAATGTTTTTAAAATATATTAGATTTATGGCAACTGAATAAACGTGTATAAGTTTATGAATGTACATTAGGTTCAATCATTAAAAAACAGTCTACAAAATATATTGTTTATTCTAATCCTGGCATACAATTTATATACAATAGAATACAAGTTGTTGAAAAAGATTGGATAGTTGACAAAAATTGCTTTCTTAAAGAAAATCATGACTTTTTTTTAAATTTAACATAATTTATAAAATTAAAAAAATTATTTAAACTAATAAAAAAATTTAACTATCCAGAAGTATTAATTATAATACATTCCTGACCCGTAAGTTTATAGAATTGTTGTGTCAGTGCTTCACTCGTTTACCACCAGCAGGTGGCTTTTGTAATTGAAAGGGCGAACTCGCATCAGTGGATAAAGGCGCTGTAAGATTTGATGGTGGATTAAAATTCAGCCCAACTGTTGGTGGTTTCATCGTCGAACTCAACGAGAGATTACTGGAAGATGCTGCGTTATTTCCCCACCCTGAAAAAAAATGCAAGTCGAAATTAAGTTTGTATTTATCATGGTATTGCGAGTAATTTTTGTTTTGCAATCAAGGAAGTGCAAATGATGCTGACGGTGCATTTAAGTAATTTTTTTTATTTTCTAATCTATTTGAAATCAGTTGCAGTATGGTAATAAAAATAATATTATCTATTTTCTAGTAAAAAGCTAAATTATTTGCTTAA